>DF360672.1:6103-26081 GCA_000787875.1 Solanum virginianum
TATATATATATATATATATATATATATATATATATATATTATATTGTGCAAGTTGAATGTTTTACAAGCATTGATCATGCATGTCGTATTGAGGTTATATATCTATTGATTATGATTATGCATTTTGAATATATTGGCTTATGTCTTTGTTGTATTGCACCCCGCATACTTAGTATATTCAAGTGTACTTACGCATACTCTATGCCTACATGATATTACCATGTAGGGACCAAAACTCCTTTTGATCATCCTCCTCTATGTGACTAGTTTGGTACTTCAAAGAAAGCTTTGGTGAGTCCTCAACTCCAAGGACAATATCTATGTTACTCATGCTGTGTTGAGACTTCTTTTATGTTGAACACTTGTTATCATGAGGGTGAGCCATTGAAGTTTCTTGGCCCCCAATCCATTTTAAAGTAGAGGTGTTGTTGGATGCTAAGTTTGTATATGCCTTTGAGCTTGACCCTTCTTATGTTTTTATGTTTATGAAAGACTTTCCTTAGTCCCACTTCCCTTTTTATATTTGACTCTTATCGACGTTTATTTTCATTTTCGCAACCAAAGATGTGTACAAGATATACTAAGAGGCTTGTTTGGGATGTGTTCGGACTTTCCATTGGCCGTGTCAAGTCTAGTCCTTAGGCTTTAGTCGTGACATAAACATCACTTAGTATTTTCTCTTTTGTTTATTTTAATTACTTAGGATAGATAGATTTATTTTATGTCAATATTTGTATGTTTATTTTCTTTCCTATTGTTTAATTTCTTATTTAGGCTTTTGAGGATTATTTTCTTAAAATAAGTGACCTTATTTTAAATTTTCAACCCCACATAAAATATGAGATATAATCAGAACCCACATTTGCAGACCTCGAAGGGTGCCTAACACCTTCCTTTCGAGCTAACTTGAATCCCTAATCGATCTCTGGTAACTTTGACCCTTTGATTAGTTTGTAGGTTAGAATGGTGTACTAATGTACCTTAAATCATTAGGTGGTGACTCTTCAACTTATTTTCAAATCTCAAAAGAGTTGTTACCACGACGTCGTCCAGGTTCCTGTCTTTTTGGGAGAAAAATGAGGGGCGACAGAATGGAGAATACGCCGGAGATATTAGGTTCTAACCAATACTTGTTTGTATTTTATGTGGGTTTTATTTTCTCCCTCATATGCTTTTAACTGTCTTATTTGTTTTATTTGTTTAATGTCTTTCTCTACTTACATTATTTTCTTTTTTCTTTCCCTTACTCCCCTGTAACATCCTCCTTCTTTTCCCTTATCCCATCTAACATAACTCCTAATCCTCTTTTCTTTTCCTTTCCTTTTCTTTATTTTATAGTACTTCTTTAGCATTCAAATCCCTACCCCGTAACTTTTAATTATTACTTATTTTATATACTAATTGTTGTTGCTTTAATAAACTGGCATACATTTCATATATTTCCCCACTTGGGATCCTCCTTGTTTTTTCTTTTTATGGTGATGTTGTGTGTTTGAACTTTTCCCCCCTCCCCTTTAAAACTCAAATTTTAAAGATTAAGCATATGAGTGGTGAATAGCGGATGATCTTACCACCGTTGTACTTTATTCTTCTCGCATAAGACCACCCAGTCCGTGTCAAACCACTCTTTAGAAACTTAGGATAGAGCTATATCCACCCCAAAACTAGGTCATGCATGCATAAGCCCTATGTAGTTTGACCCATGGGGTCAATCTACAATAATAGTAGCTATATTGTTTAAGTCTAAAGGATCCAATCACCCTCTAAACAAAATACTGCATATTATGTTTCTATGTGATTACAATAATTTAATCCAAGCCAAACTATGTCAAATGGAGTTTAGAAATCCATTTGTGATTTTTTTTTTGCGGAGTCGTGAGGTTGAATCAATGATGTTGGAAAGCTTGGAGATTGGAATTATCCCAATCCCCTTTAGTTTTATTATGTTGATCAATTTGTAATAGTTCTAATTATAATCAATTAAACAAATATTTAAATTATCTATTATTTTTAGTTTTTAAAATATCTATTATTTTTTAACTCTAAACTCCAAATGATATTAACAAAGCTTTTATTTGTTATTGTGATCACTTATTTATCGTCTTAGGCCTACCTCTGGCTTAATGAGGTACCGTGCACTTTGGATGCTTATTGGTTTTATTCGAGTACTTGTTTAATTTGGTCATAAATTATTTACATTATTCAACGTTTACTTATGCTATATATTAACTTTCATATGTATTTGATTTCTTTTTGTTTAAAGGTTGTCTGATATTCGAATGTTGGCTTGATTGTGAATCTGCAATGCGCCAAATCTACTCAAAATCCGCAAAAACAATCATCCTTCTTCCCATCCAATTCAAAGCACCATTTTGACTTTCTCTGCTCACTCTACTCTTGCTCGCGCACTCCTTCGATCAATACCTCCTTGAGACATTAATTTTGATGCGTTGCAAAGTGTAGAAGTACCTAATGAAACAGAGAGGTCCAACCTGAATGTACTACAACGAAAACTTCATGATTTGGAGAAAGAATAGAATAAGAAATTATGCTCAGAAGATGCATATGAACTGAGGTACGAGGAGGTGAATAAGAATTTATGGTACGATAATTTATGCATGCATCCAAGAGTTGGGTTACCATTAGGGTTAAAAGTTCCAAAATTTAACATGATGGATATGGAGACCCAATTGCACATCTTAAGGATTATTGCAACAGATTAGTGGGTATTGAAAATAATAAAGATCTTTTAGTGAGATTATTTATTCATAGTTTATTTGGGATAGCTTTCACTTGGTACGTCAAACAAGATTTTGACAAATAGTTGGCATGGGAAGATATGGCTCGAGACTTTGAAGAGCAATACAAATTCAACATAAAAAATGATCCTACAATGTTGGATTTGGTTGATGTGCTGTCAAAATACAACACATTTTGATACCTAAAACTTGGGATTTTGTGTGTTCTCAATGCGACATTTGTGGTTTTTATATGTTTTTATGTTTGTTTTTGCAAGAAAGCATGTTGGCATAACTTTTGGAGAAAATTTTAGACTTTTCTGGTTTTTGGCTTATGAGATCCTCTACAAGTTGTAGAGTGGGTTTCGTAGGAATTTCCAGTGAAGAATGAAAGTCTGAAGTTCAGCTATATGACACCCCTATATGAGTCGTAGATTACTTTATGAGTCGTATAGAGGGGTTTTGTGAAGATCTCCGGAGAAGGACCAGATAATGATGATAAAGACTACGAGAAAGCAATACAAGTCATAGATCAGACTATGACTCGTAAAGTGGATCCATAGCATTGAAGTTCAAGATTTAAGAAGCTGAACACGACACTCCAATTATGACTCACAAACCCTGTTATGAGTCGTAACTGCGTGTCATAGGGCGCGGCGCGCCTATCAATTTCCCTATTTTTTAGGGACTTGTTTGTAAATACTATAAATAGTATAATTAGGTTATTTTTAGTAAGAAGGATGGCAGAATAGAAGAGAGAACATCATTAGAGTATTTTTTAGGGTTTCATACTTGGAGACTAAATATTGGAGAGGAGGATACACTTGTGGATTCATTGTATCTTTCAACCTTGTGATTCTCAATACAAATTTGGTTTGCATGTTCTTCAATCTATTTGGGTAAGAGATTAATTATATTTTCTCAATTCATAGTTTCTTTATCTACTCAAGAAATATGCCTCCCAAGATTGTGTCGGCACAAGCTTGACTATTTTTGCCAAGCGCTTGATAAAAAATTTCAACTAAGGCATCATCAACAATCTTATGATCAGGGACCATCCTTAAGAATTCAGTGAATCTTCCCCATGTAGTACCAATAGAGTCACCGGACAATTGCTCAAAATTGTTTATTTAGTCTTTGAGCTTAAGCTTCTTTGATCTTATAAAATACCTCTCTAGAAACACTCCCTGAAGCTCTGTCCAGCTCGTTATTGTACCTGGAGGAAACTCAGACAACCATACAGCTGCATTACTAGTGAGTGACAATGGGAACACCCTTAAACCAACTGCATCAAGAGAAAGATTTTGTGTCCCCATGACATATTTCCAGATGAAAATAACATTGTGTATATGACGTGGGGATCCTCTGAAGGTAACCCTGTGAACAAACCATGATTTTGGAGCATTTAGAGTAATCCACTCAATATTTTGAACTTATCATCTGTCATAATGGTGGCAACACTATATCACCAGTAATGTCCATGGCCATAGGGTTCAAGCGATATTGATTCCATCCATAAGCAATTTCGTTGAAATCCCTAAGTTGAGGCCTATTGTCCCTTGGTGGTGGATTCTCCTCACTTCCCATATAGTCATCATTCACATTCATTTATTCCTCGACCGCAATATCCTCATTCACATGAGTCATTCTTCTAGTAAGTCGATGGATCTCCAAGTTGATTGGAGCTAAGGGATCGCCTTGGCTCCTTGTGTTGGACATACAACCTAGTACACCCTGCAAATAAAATCAAACAACAAAAACAAAAAAATAAAAGTAAAATACAAGAGAGTTAACAATAAACCTAACTGAGGTTAGGGTCGAATCCACAAGGAATATAGGGCTTGATTATGTAGATCCACTATCAATCATTTCAAGCATCAATTACCAAAGTCTCTAAAATATGGGGGTGGTGGGAGGTGGGGTTTATGCTTCAAATTGAAGAACAAAAACTAACACTACACTAATTATGCGAGAAGACACTCAAATTTAGGTACAACTTGGGAATGTGTTCCTTATGATTCGTTGACTCAATTACCTTATACAATATAACCCTAATTGGGAATTTTCATGCCGGATGGTAACTTAGGTTCTTCCAGCCCTCATGTGAAGGTGAAGGTCGAACTTCACCATAGTTCTTGGTTGGTAACTATGGTGTGCCAACTAACCATTACCCATTGTCCCAGTCAACCTCCCCTTGGTCAGGTTTGGTTGATTAGACGAGAATATATCAGTCGAATCCTATCATCTACTTTTCTTTTCCTATTCATCACTACCTTGGTCGGGATTGTGGTAGTAGGCGGGGTTTGGTGTTGGCAACCACCAAACATCAATCAATATGAAGGAAAATAAATAATACATGCAAAACCCCATTCAAAGAAATGCACAAAGTCTAGGTTATTTCAAGTCAACTACTCATGGTTTCCACAACCCCAAGTTATGGGTGCTTAGCTACTCATGGCTAAGGCAAAATCAACAACAATGAAAATAAAAGACATAGTTGAGAGTTTACCCAAAACAATGAATGACATGAACACCTTTAAGTTTAAAAATCACAAGCTTGGATTAATGGCAAAAGAGTACAATATGAATTTTTAATCCCCCAAAGTGGGTCTTCAAATTAAAATGGGAATTTAGACTAAACTCTAGAAAAATCCTTAGAATATTTAAGGAAGAATATTCAAAGTGTAGAACAAAAGATTCAAAGTCTGAATAACCTTCTAAAACCCTACCATTAAGTATTTATACTATTTATAAATTCACCCTAAAAATTTAAATGGAATACAGCTGGCAGCAGTTACATCGCATAGGTATGACTCATAGGGTGAACTACGAGTCGTAATAGGGGTCTCATAGTCAACACTTGGCACTTTAGACTTGACTGCTATGACCTACTGTTATGAGTTGTTGCTTGGGCTACGACTTGTATGCTCCTACTCGTAGTCTAGGCCTTCAGTTCTTGGTCCAAACTTTTAGCTCACTGTTTCTTTCTACGATCCTCACCTATACAAGTCATAGTGAGGCATACAACTCGTAAGGTGGCCTTATAGGGCTGACCTCCACTTCTCAGATTTTTGATTTTTCTCTTTGGAATTTACTACGAAGGGCATGCTACGACTCGTAGCATGAGCTATGACACGTAGGATGACTCGTAGGACCTGACTTGATCAAAATCTGAACTTTTCTTTCCAAAATCATGCCAACCTATATTTTCTGCACAACTAACACAAAAATACATAAAAACCATAAAAAGTCGCATTAGGATCTTACAAAATCCCTTGTTATAAGCATCAAATCTGTTGTATTTTGACAGCACATCAACACCCATAACTTATAACTGTTACTTGACCTCAAGCGATGACTTGATCTAAGCAGACAAGGAGAAACACATAGTAATTACTCTAATGGCATATGCATCATTTGACTCCAATTTAGGTACCCAACTCTCATTTTCAAAACCTGATTGCAAAGCTACTGAGCAAACTAAAACACAATGATACATCCGGCAATCCAACTATGACAAGTGAATGAGTATCAATAATCCATAATCACTGAATTAGTCATATGCCAATCATGTAGCATAAATGCCCTCATAGAAAAGAAGTCCCTCTATCTCACTCAAAATGTATTTAAAAATTCAGGGACTGTGCAAGCATTCTCTCTCTCACAACTGAAATTCATGCAAAATAACTAACCCATAGGCTTGCCCCTATACTCAACTTTGGACTGATGACAAGGAGGATTTGGATCAATTTAGGGCTTAAAAGGCTTGTAACATAAGCTCATGGGCTTTCGTATGGCAGTTTAGGCAAGTAGTGACTAAAACTATCCTTGAACCATGTTTTTCAACACTCTTACCTCTATAACTCTACCATTTTCATTCAATCCACCCTTATTCTTCCTTTTCAAGCTTTTCCCAGGTGCTTTCTTTCTCTTTTTCAGTTGTACCTTATTTTTGAACTCATTTTGCTATTACCTTCAATCCAATGCAACTTTTCTTTTCTTTTTCTCACCCGGCACATGACTTTTCTTTTCTTTCTTTTTTTTTCAACTAACCATCCCATTTTCATTAGTTTACCACAATAAAGGCCACCCTCAACTTAGGATTTTACCCTGAGGTGAAGTACAATATCTATTCCCCAAACCAGGGCCACTATATGTACCCACCCTCAACTTAGGATTTTAGCCTCAATCGAGATTTACATGTTCAAGGATAGACCAGGGCCAATATTAAGGTAGTTCACAAAATAAGGCTGGGCTAGCTAAGTGTCAAGAAAGAACTGGTACATGAGAAGCTAAAATATTTAGAACAAGGGATCAACTATCACATTTGGTAGGTCATTTAGGCAAAAGTAAGCTCACTAAAAGAATAATAGCTTAAGATCCTTTTCCCTATCAACTACATCACCAGTCCAATCTTAGAGTAATAAGACAAGTTCTGAGTCCTTACATAATACATGAATGCTACAAAATAAGCGCACACACATGGCATCACATACACAATCAATCAGAGACTCACAGGTCATGCTTCAAGAGTCAACTTGCCTTCTCTTTATCAGAACAAACATTACCATATAATTATATGCAGGCTTGCAATAGTAACCAACAATCTCAAAAATAATTTTAAGGGTAACAAATTTTCAAAACATTTATAAAGCATTTAAAGATTATATATATGCCAAAAGATAAAAACTATTTTATATTTAGAAATTATCTACACTATCTAAACATGCCAGTTCAACAGAAATTAGGAACATCCACAAGAAAAAAGAAGCATGACAAGAAAACCTTGGGATCAAAAATAGGGGAAGTTATGGACTTGAGGCTACTCAGACTTCACTTTAATCCATAACTTCCACCACCCCACCAAAATAAGATACTTTGTCCTCAAAGTAAAGACAAAAACAAAAATAAAACACGATAACATAGAAATATAAGTCATGTCGTGACAATAAATCAGGCACTAATTGGGAGGCAACCCAAGGATTTTTAATATTTTAGCTTGGTTTTGAGTTTATTTTTAATTTTTAGATTCTTAGGTAGTTGTTTGATTGTGTTTATATTGCTATTTTTGACATGGGTATTGTTGCATATAGGGTGCAAGTGCATTTTATGAAAAGTATACAGGTTCAAGACTAAGCTAACAAATGTTGCTAAGAATTGCATCTGCTACAATCTCTACAACTGGCTTATGAGTCGTATTACATTTATGACTCGTAATCCTTTCTCATAGAGAATTACAGTGAGTAGGATAAGTGTGCACTCCACCCATGAGCTAACTTTATGATCATAGATCAACCTACGAGTCATGAATAGGGTTCATGGCATCTAGATATGTTTCTAAATTTCTCTAAGTGTTGAGAGGTCCACGAGACCAGGACTTACGATTGGTAGAGCCAGATACGACTCATAGTCAAGGTTTCATAGGCCCTAATCTGAAAATTTTTAAATTTGACCCAGTAAGCTGTAAAAAGGGGATCAAAATATTTTAACCCCACTTTTACCCTCATTTACCAGAAATTTCCCTAAATTTCTTTCCCTTCCTTTGTTTCCAATCAAGTTTCCGGCTACTGTGACCAATTTTTGGCAAGAAATTTCGACCACTCCGAGGGTTTTGCATCATTCACTTCCTCTTTCTCTTCCAAGTTCATCACTATCTTTGGTAAATTTATTGATTAAGTTTTAATCTTAAAATTTCAATTGATCCTCATTGTGTGATGTGATGATAGTGATGGGTTTGGGTTTCAAGCATGAATTTTTTGATGAATATGAATTGGGAATATGAAATTAGGGGTGATTTTGATTATATTGGTTGCTCATGCTCGAAATTAGGTCTAATAGCCTTGTGATTATTGATTGTGTGCCCATGGAATCATCTATCATTATTTGAATGAGTGATATTGCATAATTTATGATTATGAAATGATATTTAATATCATTGGAGCATGCTCTAGTGTAATCATAAAGGGAATTGTTGGAATCCTATGTTCTTCCATGCTTGTTCATTTTTTGATGGGGTGAACATGAGTTGAAATCATGTTTGGGGTATGGGTTATTATGTGCTTAACATGTGAGTACATTTATGCTTGCTTTGATGCTGGTAGATTTAGGATTAAAATGTTTTTGGGGTCCATGTGATAAATTTTGGTAGGTCAGCTATCGAGAAGTTCTTATTCACGAGAGTCTTTTATGACTCATAGATGAGTCTATGAGTCGTAATTACCCCTCGTGGGAAGTTTCAGTGACTTGATTTATTGAATATTTATTAGAAGAAACCTTTTATGAGTCGTATATAGGTCTTATAGATCATTGCCTGGTTTGAGATTTACTCTCTGGCACTTTATACGAAACCCATTTATGACTTGTAAACAAAGTTACGAGTTGTACCTAGGTCTCGTACAGTTTTTCAATGTTCAATATTTTTTGCACCTCTAGTTTATGGGAACATTTTATGACTCATAGTTCTAACTACAACTCATAACTGGCTTTTGTAATGCCCTTGTGCAACTGATCTAATTCAGTTTTTGTTTTCTATTTCTTGATTGTTTGGGCTAATTCGGGGTTGTTTATGTTTAATTTTCAAATACTATGGCCCAAAAAAGCAAACGTGTAGAGATTGAGGCTTTCAGAAAGTAACTCATCGATGAGCCTACAGATTATGAACATACGGATGATGACCAAACCCAGTTGAGTGGCTCATTGGAGATTATTGATGCTCATCCAAATCCTGCGGCTGGGGTACCACAAACTAGAGCAACAGCTGTCAGAGCTGCCCAGACTCAGGCTTAGGCCAATATTCCTTCCATGTCTTATGAGGAAGGCAGTGAGAGAACGAGGAGTAGCACGCCCCAGATGACTAGGTCCAGGGAAAAGTAGAGTTCAGAGGAGCGCTCCCAGGATAGAGGAGATACTGAATCCTTGGTCACACCTTCAGTTCTTAAGCACTGGATGCTAGTATTCACCAATGGTGCGTCCAGGGTATGGAGGCTATCTTTTTGGAGGGTATGCAGTGCAAGGAGCAGGACAAACACACCTGTTTAATATATGAGGAGCCCTAAGTTATTATGATAGATTGAACTGCATCCCAGGTCTAAAGGATATGATGATGCGATATAGGCTCATGTGGTTGACAGAGAGGCTAGGAAGATAATCCCAATTCTGGTATAGGAGTTTTATGCAATGTACGCAACCACCATTTGTTGAGATCTTTCTAACGAGAAGAGGCCTCTCACACAGTCGAGATTGACAGAGGTACGATTGAGAGGGCAGCAGGTCGATATTTCGGAGGAGATGATCCGTCATGTACTTTTTGGTCCTGAGTACCAAGCCCCAAGATTGACAACTGAGTTTACTATAGGTTGGGATAGGATAGAGCCATATTAATATCAAAGGATCTGGTATAGAGGACCAAGTTATTGAGATGGGTTGTCAGTCACATTGCAGGGCAAGGTCTAGAGCCTACTTAGGTCACCACACATACAGAGCCTATTGTGAAGTCTTCACTTTCTTTCCCTGCCAAATTTTGGTGGGCGGTTGTTAGATCCTGCATCTGGCCTACTCTGGCGGGTAATACTTTGACATCAGAGCAGGCGGTATTGGTTGTCAGCATCTTGGCTGGCTATGACATTGATTGGGCCTAACTCATAACATAGCAGATTTATGAGTTAGCACTCAAGAGGACCACCTCCGTTCCATTTCTAATTTTTGTTTACAAACTTTGTTTACATTCACGGGTGGAGATACTTCATCAACTAGATCAGTTAGTTGATGCCTAAAATACCCTAGAGGCTGACCTAATAAAGGCCGATGAGAATACGATGGTAACCTGGCGAGCACCACCACTACCACCAATGAGCCACCTCTTGAGGGTTCGATGACTACCCCTACTACTTCGATTGCTGATACTACAGATGAGAGACCCAATAGCCCAAGGCAGTAGATATTGAGAGAGGTCCTACTACAACTACTCCTGCACCAGAGGCCAACACTTCAAAAACTTCTACACCGAGCATTGTTATGTGTCCGTTATTTCGATCAGGCCATGATGCAATAGTTATCATGGGTTGAGGCCCAATTATCTTAGCTTATTCAATAGCTCAGACTGTGGGTCTGGTAGACTATTACAGACTCAAAGCAGCGATGTTGGGTAATCACCATATTTATTGTTCAGGAGTGTATTTCTATAGTGGATGCCCATATTGATGCCTTTGAGGATCGGGTGTAGAAGAGGTTAGCCAAGGCCTGACTTGTTAAGTGGAATGTATGTGCAAAGCACCCCGTGGATGTTGAGGGTGATGAGGATGCGGAGGACGAACTTGGGCTGGCCTTGAGGACATCGAGTCTAGAGGAGGAGATGAGGTTGGACTAGGAGTATGATAGGAAAAGGGGTATTGGTCCCTCTAGACAGAGCTTGACTACTTAGCATACTACCCCGCAGATGGGAGATCACCAGATGCAGCCCGAGACAGGTGCTTAGGCACTGGGCTATGTTTTTTGACCCCTACTATTATATTTTTGCTTGGCTTGGTGCATTGAGGGCAATGTACAACTTTTTTGATGGGGTGGGGTGTAGTTGTGGGCCTTGGTGAAGTCTGAGTAGCTTATGGTTTATAACTACCCTAAATTTTGATCCCAAAGTTTTCTTACATATGTTCTTTTTCCTCATGGGTATTTAATTTTTGTTGAACTGACACATTTAGGATGTTTATTTAATATGTGTAATATATAGTACTAATGCTTATGGCATATAACATGTTTTTATGTGTTGTTTTGAAAATTAGTATCCACCAAAAGTTTTTGATTAGTAGTTAAATGGCAATCATGCATGCTTGGGTATTTGGCAATAGTTGTTTTGATAAGTGAGGGTAATTTGAGATATGAAGCATGATCTATGATTTGCTTGTTGACAATGTATCCAATGCCATGTGAGTATGAGCTTAATTTGCTAAATTCATTCATTTTTGTGCTAATTCAGAACTTGCCCGGTTACTTTAAGTTAGATTATAGATTAAATGGATTAGGAAGGGATCTTAGGCCTTTGTTCTTTGAATTACTCCACTTTAGCCTAAAATGACCAACCAAATGATGTTTTATGCCTTGTTCCAAATATTTGAGCCTTACATGAACCAATTCTTTCTAAAACACCTAATTAGCCTAACCTTGTCTATTGATAAACCTTGAATTTGGCCTTGGTATTTCTTTGAGCATTATGAACCATTATTGTGGCAAAAAGCCTAAGTTGAGGGTGGATACCAAAAGTGGCCCTGGTTTGGGGAGTAGATATTATGTACTTCAAAATAGGCTAAAAGCCTAAGTTGAGGGTGGCTGGTGTAGGAGTAAAATCACAAAAATATTGTGCTGAGTTGGGAATGAGGATAAAAAAAAAGAAAATCATGTACTAGGTGCAAGAAAAAGAAAAAGATGCCTTAGATTGAGATTAAAAGAAAAATGAAGTTTAAAAATGAGGCAAAAGCTGAAAAATGAGAAAAAAATACCCAGAAAAGCTTGAATGTGGAAAAAGGGAGAATAAGGTGGAAATATTGGAGTTGGTAAGGTCAAAGTGTTGAAATACATAGTTCAAGGATGGCTTCTAGTCATTATTTTTCCAAAATGTCATACCAAAGCTCCCTTAGCCTATGTTATAAGCCTAGAAAGTCCTAAAGTGATCCTAGTCCAGTTGGTTGAAAATATGAGTCATGAGTATATGGGCAAGCTTATGGTATTAGTCATCATGCATGAATAGGTTTTGTGAGAGTGAGTGTTCTTGCTCAGTCCCAAAGCTAAATTTGAAATCATCATTGAGTGTTAAAATGAGACTTCTTTTTGTGAGGGCACTTGCATTGCATTGTTAACATTTGACTTGTTCAGTGATTGTGGACTATTGATATTACTTTGCTTGTCATGGTTGTTTTGTCAAATGCATGGATGTGCTTTGGTTTGCTAAATAGCTACCTGATCTTGTTTTGAAAAGTTGGTGCAAGACATTTGTGATTTTTATATATTTTTGTGTTTGTTTTTGTAGGAAAGTAGGTTGGCAAAACCTTTGGTGAAAATTGTAGTCTTTTCTGGTTTTTAAAGGCTTACAAAACCCTCTATGAGTCGTAGAGTGGGTTTCGTGGGGATTTCCAGTGAAGAATGAAAGTCTAAAGTTCAAACTACACAAGACCATTATACGAGTCATAGATCACTCTACGAGTCGTATAGACGGGTTTCGTGAAGATTTCTAGAGAAGGACCAGATGAAAATGATGAAGTCTACGAGAAGGTAATACCAGTCATAGATCAGACTATGACTTGTAAAGTGGATCCGTAGCAGTGAAGTCCAAGATTCAAGAAGCTGAACACGAGACCCCGATTATGACTTGTAAACCCTGTTACGAGTCATAACTGTGTGTCATAGGGCATCCTGACCAGTTTTTCTATTTTTTGGGGACTTATTTGTAAATACTATGAATAGTATAATTAGGTTATTTTTAGTAAGAAGGACGGAAGAATAAAAGGGATAACGTCATTAGAGTATTTTTTAGGGTTTCATACTTGGAGACTAAATATTGGAGAGGAGGATACACTTGTGGATTTATTGTATCTTTCAACCTTGTGATTCTCAATATAAATTGGGTTTCCTTGTTCTTCAATCTATTTGGGTAAGAGAATAGTTATGTTTTCTCAATTCATAGTTTCTTTATCTACCCATAGCATGAGTAGCTAAACCCACAACTTGGGATTGTGGGAACCATGAAGATCTAATCAAATAGACTCGGATAATTTGAAATTCTCGCAATGGGTATTTACATGTATTAATGAATTCTCTTCATTTTGCATGTTTTCTAGTGGTATCCAACATTAGAACTTGCCTAATGTTACCTTCCCAATCCAGGTGGTAATGAATTGAAAAGAGATTGGTTAACAGGATTTGATGATGTGTTCTCATTTAATCAACTGAACTAGACCAAGGGGAGGTTGACTAGGACCATAGGTAAGCAATGCCCCCCCCAGGGAATTGAGTTAGTTCATACTTGAATTGTATATTGGTGAATAAATTTAGAAAGCCTCCGTATTCTATATGGGATTTGACCCTAATCTTAGTTAGGTTTTAGATTTGACAATCACCGCTTTATCCTCTAAAAGAGAGGTGTACTTTGGGCGTGATCATTACTAGAAGTCAAAAGAATGTCTCATGAATCTTTTGAGGAATATGTCACACGATGGAGATTAGAGGCTTCTAAAATATGCCATCTACCTCACAAAGAGTATTTAGTCCAAACTTTCATTAGATCACTCGATAGCATATACTACAAAACCTTATATTTCACAAGCATTCAAAGTTTTGACTGCCTAATTTGAATTGAAAAAGAATTAGAGTATGGAGTACAGATAGAAATAATCACTAATGACCAAATTCCTGCTCAAGCATCGAATGATAAGAATGAGAATCCTTCAACCTCTATACCTCAAATACAGTGCAACCGAAATGCTAAATAAGTTCATGCTATTTTTGATATGCACCCAGGCCTCTTAATCCACAAGTTCATCCTATATATTCTGACTCTCATAAAAGTTTCTCGAAGGTTTATCAAACATAATCTAAGTCTTGTCAGTACTAGGTAAGGAAGCCTCGTACTTTTACTCACTTAAGCGAGACATTGACGAATATTTTCCAAAGACTACGGGCTCAAGGGATTTTGAAACCAAGGAAAGGATAGATCCCTGTGCACTCTTTTAAAGCTTTTGATTCCGCTAGGAATTGTTTATATCATTCAAATATTCAATGTCATGGTACTAAGGAATGTCAAGCACTGGATTACAAGATACAGAATTTGATTGAACAAGGGAAGGTGATAGTACGATAGGGGCCACTAAACAACAATCGCAACTCAACTATAATCAATGTTGCTATTGTTCAAGGTGATCCTTCAAGATATTTGTCAAAGAAGGGAAAATCACATCACAGAATTTGATGAAGAGAAGACTCTCATGACCAAAGTCCCTTTACTTCTTATAAAGAAATTTTCTTTCATCCCATTTCTTTTTCTTGTATTCCCGAACTATGTTTGACCTGATTTCTTTTTAGGATATGTAGGCAGCCCTTTATTGGGTCCGGTCTCTATCAATAAATTTTTCCTATAGCCAATTTGACCACATCATTCAAATTAAATCTAAAGTTGATTGATCCAACTTCTAGACATAATTGACATGCAGATTCAAAATCAAGTCTTAATGTTCAAATACAAGACAATCATTTTCTTTTAAACCGATAATCTTCTTTGAGTAAAATAGGAATATGAGGATCTCACAAGTGAAACTAGGGCAGAATTTTTGAGGTCTCTAAAAAATTCATTAGTATACAACATTTTCAACACACAAGAAGTGAAAATATCATATATTCTAAACTAAGGAAGAAATTTCTGAGAAATTTTCAAAACTTTCATCACAATAGAGTTCATTTTCAAGCTCCATAAGGTCAAAAAGAAGAAAGGTATGAACCAATATTAATTTTTAAAAACTTACAATTTTTCTTTGAATGTAGGAACATGCAAGATTTAAGCCTATCATTGGATTAGACACAAAGAGCAATTATTTGGATCAAGCTATTGGGCCTAATATAATAAAGTTAACATTTCAATTATTCAAATTATGCTATCGTTCGGGCCAACTATCAATCATGTTAGGGCATTTAGGTTCATCCTCCTTACAATAGGACATCTAGGTTCGTCCACCTTACAATAGGGACATTCAGGTTTGCCCACCTTATGATAGGACACTTAGGCTCGTCCGCCTTATAATTAGATATTCAGGCTCATTCGCCTTACAATAGAACATTCTGGTTCGTCAGCCTTACAATAGGAAATTCAGGCTCATCTACTTATAATAGGACATTTAGGTTCGTCCACCTTTTAATAGGACATTTAGGCTCATTCGCCTTATAATAGAACATTCAAGCTCGTCTGCCTTATAATAGGACATTTAGGTTTATTTGCCTTATAATAAGGATATTTAAGTTATTAATTTATTTATTAACATTTGTGTTCATATTATCATATTTCTGCATGCCAACAAATCTATTCAAGAGTGAGGTTGTCTTTTGAAAGTTTGTTGTATCAATGCAATCCTTTCAAGATACGATTTCTTATCTGCTCTTATTATTTATTTTCTAGCATTTATCTTATTGGTTCACATTTTTATATTTATAAACTAACCGCTTCATTTAGTCATATTAGAAACTAAAGGTATTGAAGGCTTCTTATTTCTTAAACATGATTCTTTGTTCCTACATAATCCTCCCAATTCAAGCTACTGTCATTCCTATTTCAAGTCAAGCATAAAATAAGCCAAATGAGCTAATATGACAAAATCTAATTTTGCCTTCCAAATATAAAGACGACTAATTGATCCAAGTGGAAATAAATCTCGCTGAGTATTTTCTCTTTTGTTTATTTTAATTACTTGAAGTAGATACATTTATTTTATGTCAATATTTATCTGTTTACTTTCTTTCCTATTTGTTTAATTTCTCACTTAGGCTATTTAGGATAATTTTCTTAAAATAAGTAACTTATTTGTAATTTTCAACCCCCACATAAAATACTAGATATGGCCGGGACCCACATTTGTGGACCTCAAAGGGTGCCTGATATCGGCCAAGTTACCCCTCCTTTTTAGAGGATAAAGCGGTCACTGTCAAGATATAGAACCTAATCAAGGTTAGGGTCGATTCCACAAGGAATACATGGACTCAAGAAAATTCACCAATTTGCAATCCAAGTAATTAACCAACTTACTTCTCCAAAGGGGAAGGGGGTTTGCAATAATCATTAAAAAAATAAAACTAACTCTTATGAGAAAAAGTCAATAATGGAGAGCGACTAGGGTATTGTATTCCCCATGATTCCCCTACTCAGTATAACCAGATAACCTAATTCTTGTCTAGTGTATAGCTTACAGAACGGTAATTTAAGTTCATCAAGTCCTTTGATCAAAGGTGAGAGGTGAATTTCACTATGTGACTTGACCCATCTCCATAGTATACATTACTAACCATTACCTATTAGTCCAAGTACAACCTCCTCTTGGCCTAGTTTGGTTGATTAGATGAGAACACATCAATTGAATCCTGTTAATTAATCTTTTTTCCTATTCATTGCTACCTTGGTCAAGTCAGTAACACTAGGTGGGTTCTAATGTTGGCCACCACTAGAGAACATGACAAATGAAGAGAGTTAATTAATACATGCATATACACCTTCCAAGGAATATGAATTATCCAGTTTTACTTTGTTAGTTCTTCATGGTTCCCACAATCCTAGTTGTGAATTTAGCTACTCATGCTATATGTAGATGAAGAAATTACTAATTGAGAAGACATAATTAAGCACTTACAAAATAGATTTAAGAACAAGCAATCCAATGTTAACAAGAATCATAAGCTTTAAGATCAAATTCAACCACAAGTGTTCTCAAAGATTCTTTTACAATTTTCTCTCTCTAAAATAGTGAGTTGTCTGAGTACTAGGCTAGAAATTACCAAAACTGATGAGAACTTATGAAAAAAACCTAAAAAGACCTATTTATAATAATTAAAAATTCAAATCCTAAAGCACTTAGGAGAACATTTTCGGCACGCGTCATGAAAGTTTTTTACGGCTTGTATTGAAGTTATGGCCCATAATTGGGGTCTCATATATTGTTGCTGGAAAAACTGGACTTCCTCTTTACGACTCGTATAATGGTTTACAATCCTTTAAGGGGGCCTCATCTGATAAATTTCAAAAAGTCTTCATTCTTTGATTCTTAGGGCATGAAACCTCTTCTATGACTCGTAAACTAATCTATGGCTCATCTACATGATCGTAGAATTACTTCAGAAACATGTCCCCTCACTGGAATTCCTAATGAAACCTGCCTATGACTTGTAGAGGGTCTTGTATAATAGTAAATCTACAACAACTTTTGTAAATTTTCCCAAAATCATGGGGCAATCTACAATCCTGCAAAGATAAACACAAAAATACATAAAAACCTACTAACATCACATTGAGAACACACAAATTCCATGTTTTAATCATCAAAAGTATTATATTTTAGCAGCACGTCAGTACCCTTAACTTAAAATTTTTGCTTGTCCTCAAGCGACAGACTCAATCTATATAGAAAATACAGTAGCATAGAGAACTTAACTCAATGGCATACATCACATAAATCTCAAACTCAAATATCCATACTAAATTTTCAAAACAGGATTAGATAGCTATTTAGAAAACCAATGCAAACTGGTGCATGTGACAACACAACTATGACAAGTAAGATATTATCAACAATCTGCAATCACTGAACAAGTCTAGTGCTAATAATGCAATGCAAGTGCCCTTATAGAAAGAAATATCATATTTGACACTCAATGATGTTTCCATGTTTAACATTGGGACTGTGCAAAATCACTCACTCTCACAACAGATATTCATGCATAATGCCTAATACCATAGACTTGCCCATATATGCATGACTTAGGCCTTCAACTAACTAAACTAGGATCACTATAGGACTTTCATGGCTTGTAACGTAGGCTCAGAGAGCTTTGGTATGATATTTTGGGAATATAGTGACTAAAGGCCCTCCTTGAAAATGCATTTTTCTACACTTTTGCCCTACCAACTTTGCTATATTCACCTTATTCTCCCTTTTTCCTATATAAAGCTTTTCTGGGTGCTTTCTTTTTCATTTTTTTAAGCTTTCTTTGGCCTTGTTTTTATACTTCATTTTACTTTTTAGCTAACATCTAAGGCATCACTTATTTTTCTTACACCCAGTGCATGATTTTTCCTTTTTTTTTCTCTATACCACTAACTCACCCCCTTATTTTTATGTTTCACCCTTACACCAGCCACCCTTAACTTAGGCTTTTGGCCTATGTTGAGATACACAATATCCATCCTCCGAACCAGGTTCACTTTTGGTAGCGACCCTCAACTTGGGCTTTTTGCCTCAGTCAAGGTACAAAATGTTCAAGGAAAGAACAGGGCCAATTTCAGGATTTTACAACTAACAAAGCTAGGTTAAGCAGGTGTTTTCAAAGAATAGGTACATGTGAGGTTCAAATATTAGGAATAAGGGATATATCATTGATTTGGTTGGTCATTTTTAGGCTAAAGTGGACTTATATAAGAACAATTGCGTAAGATCCTTTCCTAATCCGATTAATCTACAATCTAACTTAGAGTAACAGGGCAAGTTCTGAATTAGCATAAAACACATAAATTTAACAAATTTAGCTCGCGCTCATATGACACTGTATACATTATCAACAAAAGGCTCATAGATTATGCTTTTTATCTCAATCTACCCTCACTTATCAGAAGAAATATCATCACACACCTAAACATGCATTGTTGCTATCTAACTACTTAATTAAAAATTTGTGGTGGGTATCATTTTTTCAAACAAAACATTAAAACATGTTGTATGCCACAAGTATTGGTACTATATACTACAAATATTATCAAACATCCTAAACATGCTAGTTCAACAGAAACTAAATTCCACAGGGGAAAAGAACACAGGCAAGAAAACCCAGGGATAAAAAATTAGAGTAGATATGGACCCATGCTACTCAGACTTCACTGAGGCCCATAACTACTCATACCTTATCAAAAAAGATATGCATTGTCCCAATGCACAAAATCAATACAAAATATAACATAAGGGATCAAAAACATACCTGGGCGCCTAAGAGCCAGTCTATGGCTAAGTCTGGCCACCCTCCTCCTGCGAGGTGGTCTGTTTAGCAGTAGTACTCTATTTGGAGGGGCCAACACCCCTCACCTGTTTTATCACTTGAACTTATCTCAACTCCTCATCATATCTCAATATGCTCAAGGCAAGCTCTAGCTCCTCCTCCTCTGTCATCCTCGTACATAGATGTCTCTCATTTGGCTCCTCATACATATAAGGTCTTTTCCCAAGGGAAGACTAGGTAGCCTCCTTAAGAGCAAATAGATTAACTATCGGTACCAGAGGTATAATTGGTGGTAGTGCAACCAGTTTCGCTAGTGCTACTGTCAAGTTAGCTTAGAGTTTCTGGATCTCCATCTGCATAGCTGACAAATTTGAAGGCTGGGCCTCACCCAACCTTCACTGTACCCTCTCCTTAAAGGTGCCGATATAGGTATCCATGATAGAAATACAGTCCTAGATAGTTATGATCGTGAATGCCTGACTCTGATCTTTCGAGTTTGCTATCGGCTGGGGGAA
>DF360672.1:26132-41987 GCA_000787875.1 Solanum virginianum
CTGATCTTTCGAGTTTGCTATCGGCTGGCGAAATGATGACTCGAATTGATGAACGAGCTGAGTCAACTGTGACTCAGCATATGATAACCCTTGTGCCCTAGGCCTGTATAGATGCTGCGGATATGTAAATCATGCCAGCGGTAGTAGGTTGTGAAGTAGTGGCCTGTGGTGCAGGAACAACATTAATGGGCCTCCACTCCTCAATTGCCTCAGGCAGCGGGGGCCTCTCCTTAGTAGCAACAGTAGTAGTAGTGGTGGCAATCTCAAAACCCTCAGGTGGTGGCACTGGGGTGAACATCTCAGGCATACGTGGAGTTGTGCTCGCTGGAATGCCACTGGGTTCTCTTTAGCCTTGATTAGGCTGGGATCCAATATATGCTGGGCCTTAATTATCTGGTCCAGCTTATGTAATATCTCTACCTTCGACTTTAGATAGAGCCTATAAATCAAGTGCGGGAATGGGACGAAGGTAGGCCTCTTCAATGTGGCCTTTTGAATCTGCTCAACAATGAGGCAGGCCCAGTCAATCTCATACCCAACTAAGATGCTAGAAACCAAAACAACATGCTCCGACATCAGAGTATTATCAATAAGTGTTGGCCAGATACGTGAACGAACAACCGCCAACCAAGACTTGGCGAGGAAATTAAGCGAAGCCTTGAAGGTATGCTCCGAATGAGTGGCGACCTAGATAGGTTTCAAACCCTGCTCTGCAATGTACTCAACCACCCAGCTCATCAACATGGCTCATCACTTAGGATCCTTCATCACTAGTGGGTCTCTCATCTGCTCCACCCTATAGTTGAATTTTGCGGTAGGTCTAGGGGCAGGAAACTCAAGACCAAATAACATACAATGGATGGTGGCCTCAGATATATCCACCCGTTGGCCCCTCACTCTAGTCTCGGCCAGTCTGGGCTAGGGGGCCTTCTTCCCATTGGGAAGAATAAGATAGATAATGGCTGCGTAGGAGGCATAGAACGCCCTCACCATGGTCGGGGAGTACCAGTTGTTAGGTCTGGTCAGGCACTGAAGCCCTTATCTAGCCATCGTGTCCTAGAGACTAGGGATATAGTTAAGTCTATCATTGATGACTTTGGGCTTCTTATAAATGGAGCGGCCTGGCTTGCCCCATTCTATCTACTATATTCCCTAAGCATATATGTCTCGCATGGCCTCGACACACCACCGATTAGTGAGAGCATCCGGTATAGATGATGATGATCATGGTACGGCAAAGGACTCTACCTTTGATATGTTCACAGAGCCTTGCTCAGAGCTGGACTTCTCTTCGAATAGAGTCATCTGTGGTAAACCACTCTCATTACTGACTACCTCTTTAGACTGGAGAGTGCGAGCAATAAGAGCCTGAGTATGCATAGTTCTGGCAGTGGCTCTAGTCTTTAGTCTAGTAGCCTCTGGGTCCGGGCTGACAGCTAGTATCTCTAGTAAGACACTTAGCTGAGTGGCCTGCTCATCATCTGAATGCACATCCCTGAGCCTTCTCTTCATGGGCTAAATCTCATCGCATTTGGATTTTGGAGCCATAGTACCTGAAACATAAACATAAACGCACCTAGGTTAGCCCTACCAAATCAAAATCAGAATGAAAAAAATTATCTGAGTTGAGTTGCAGAAGGGATTTACAAAGCACCTTTATGGACTGTAGTGGATATTACAAGCTATAAAAAGCCTTTGTAAACTAGTGGTTCAAACAAATTTTGTTACTGGAAAAGTCTACGAGACTAGGTATGACTTGTAAAATGGTTTATGAGTCGTAGAAATTTCCTATGAGTAAATAATTCCAGACAAGGATCTACAAGACCTATCTACAAGTCATAAAGTGATCTACAACTTATAGAATGTCTTTTCTGATGGATACTTAGAAAAGTCAAGTTTTTAGATTTTTGTACGAGGGGCAATTACTGCTTATGGAATGATCAACGGGTCGTAAAAGCTGCTCGTGAACCAGAAAATGCAGTCACCTGAGTTTCTAAGTCCATCACACTGACCCTTAAAGACTATTTCAACCAACAATATTACTAACATCGAAGAAAAACACATGCACCCATATAATTTCAACACTACAACCCTTACCCCCAACATGTTCTACATATATACACCCCATCAAAAGTGATCAAGCATCAATTACTCTATGATTTCGACCATCTCTAATTGATTTCAACAACATCATGCACCTATATCCCTACCTACCAATTCACAAACACATTCATTCAATCAAGCATGGTGAGGTGTTAAATTGGCACACATGACAAACCAAAACATTTCATCTAAGGCCAAAATGCCCAATTTCAAACTTAATCAACAATTTAGAGATGGGCAACCTAATTTCAATTAAACACAAATTCAATTCAAGCATGGATTTTATGTATAAACACCATTCCCCATATACTATTCACATCAAACATTCAAAACAAGGCCAATTTAGAGGTATTAATTTAACCAGAAACTTATCAAGCTTTTGTGATTAAGGTAGAGAAGATGAAAGAGGTGAGTAGTCACAAAACCCTAGGCTACTGGAATTCTTACCGGATAAGGGATGGGCGGTGGTTGGTGGTGCTTGAAAGTACAAGGGTGTGGAGTAGGTTGGGTCAATTTAGTAATTTTAGATCAAGAATGGGGTCAAATAATTTGACCCCTCAATTTATATATTAACCAGGTCAACAGAAGTTTAATGGGCTTGGACTCTACGAAACCCCGAATACGAGCTGTAGAGTATTTTATGCCTCATAAATCATGGTTTCATAAAACATCCAAACCCTAGTTATCAGGACTAGGTTTCGCTAACCAATCTATGAGTCTAAACTATTTTATGACTCATAGTGTTAGTTATAGAACCCTCAACACTTAGCAAAATTTCCAAAAATATTACCTGGGGTCCACAAGCCCTATTCATGACTCATAGTTTGATCTATGAATTGTAAAGTTGGCTTGTGGAGTGGAGTGCACAATTTCTTGCGTACTAGAGATCTCTACGAGATGGGGTATGGGTCGTAAAGTGTTTTACGACCCATAAACCCAGTCGTAGAGACTCAACTTGATGTTCTTCTCAGCCAAACTAGATAAGTTAGTTCTGTACCTGTATACTCTTAATAAAATACACCATTACCCTATATGCAACCAAGCTAATGTCCAAAATTACAATCAAAATACAAGAAAAGAAACTACGTATGTGTCCAAAAACTGGAAATAAACCTATAAATATGTTATTACATCAACAAACCTTGGGTTGCCTCCTAAGTAGCGCCTGATTTATTATCGCGCTGTGACTTGGACAAATTGTTTACTTAGACTTCACCAATTGCCCATACTTCACTCTTTAACTCATATAGATGCTTCATAGATTTCACCAATTGCCCATACTTCAATCTAAACCTGAGTTGACTAGCTTTTATATCCACTAGGGCTCATATAATGGCTAGGAATGGTCTTTCTAAGATGATTAGGACGCCGAAGTCAACTTCACAATCCAGGATCACAAAGTTTGTAGGGAATATGAACTTATCGACTTTTACCAACATGTTGTATACTATCCCCATAGACTTCTTCACTGTGCTATTTGCCATTAATAACCGCATGCTAGTTGGAGTAGGGGCTCCCAATCCAAGCTTCTTATATACTATAAGAGGCATCAGATTTATGCTGGCAACCAGATCACATAGTTCCTTTGTGAATTCTATATCTCCGATAGTGCAGGGTATGGTGAAAGCACCTATATCTTCTCTCTTCTGAATGAAGGACCTCGTAGCAATAGCAGTGCAATGTTGAAGTTCTTGATTCACAGTGCACTTCTTAGTGACCATGTCCTTCATGTACTTCGCATACCCTAGCATCTTCTCCATTGCCTTGAGAAGAGGGATATTGATGGAGAGCTATTTTAGCATGGAGTGAAAGTTCTTGAATTTTCCTTTTTCCTCTCTTTTTTTAATTCTTTGAGGGAAGGGAGGAGGAGGCCTAGGAATGGGCTTCAAGCTTTGTTGTGCATTAGTATCTTCACTCACCCTATCCTTGCGATGATCTTCTCCTTCATCCGCATCCTTGCTACTATCTCCTCTCGAACATCTTCTTTATTAATCAACGTGGAAGGGTCAATGGTGCTCTTGCCACCCCAAACAGTAACAGTCATACACTGCCCTTTATTTTTTAGATTTTGAATTGTATTGTTAGGCAGTATAACCCTCTGATGCTGATTAAGTTGAGACGGCACTTGACTGAACTTTTGTTCTAGATGTTTGATAGCCATAGAGTGAGACTCTATTTTTTGATTAATAATTAATTTTTTGATTTCATACCTCTTAGAGTCTTATCCTATGTCTTAGCCTTCTTCAATAGGTGATCAAACATCTCCTCAATTCTAGAATTGCCTGTACCTGGGTCGCAGTTGTGTGGTGGCACATAAGGTCTATTTTTGAAGCCTTCTCTGCAACCCTAATCTGCATCTTGACCCCTTCCTATCATAGTAACCTTTGTGGTTATCCTTGTAAGCTCCATCTCTACTAAAGTCCTAAAACCACTCGTTTGATTAGTAGAAAAACATGCATCCTCTTCATAGTATGGCTCCTTATACATGGGTGCATATGGAGGTTGATAGTATATGATTTTACTCTTTTTCTCCATATTTCTAACTCACCGTGTTAGTCCAAAAATCCCCTATTTGATCATTAATAAAACATGCATCTTTATCATAGTATTACTCTTATACATGCATGTGGACATTGATAAACCATGGTATTTACTCTCTCTTGGCTCTGCTTCATCATCACTTCCATACCTGTGCGAATCTGAGCAAGCTATTGCATGATTTCTTCATTAATTTTGGCTTGCTTTGGACCTATACTGATAGAATATGAACTCTTCATAGAAGCTCTATCCTGTTGACCCCATGCACGATTTGTCTTGACCACTCTTTCCATTCGCTCTGTAATCCTTGCAAATAGTTGATCTACAAACATGCCCTCTATGACAGTGCCAACACAGGCCTAACATGTCTCAACAAAAGCACAGTAGAAGATCTCCACTAAGGCATCATCAACTATTTTGTGGTCAGGGACGCTCCTCAGACATTTTATAAGTTGCTCCCATGTAGTGCTTATCGAATCACCAGAAAGTTACTTGAAGTTGTTGATCTGGCCCTTCAACTTAAGCTTCTTCTATCTAGGGAAATACACCTCCAAAAAGGCCTTCTACAAGTCTACCCAACTGGTGATTGAACTCTTCAGGAGCTTAGATTGCCATAATACAACATTGCCCGTTAAAGACAATGGGAAGACTACATCCATAGATAGATTCTATGTTCCCATCACACTCTTACAAACAAATGCCACACTTTGTAGGTGGTTATAAGGATCTTCCAATGTTAAGCTCGCAAATAGCCCACAATTCTACAATAAGGGATTGCCTTGACTTCTGTTAGGCATACACTAGTCGTACACCTTGAAACGAAACAAAAATAATAATCAAAAGTAAAATAAGGGAACTAAGGATTAACACTCAAACTACTAATGAATTCACTAAGTCTAGCTGTATTTCTCAACAATAGCATAAAAAATCTTGATTTCAGCCAAGTTGCACCTCTTTAAGAGGATAAAATAGTCATTGGCAAGATATAGAACCTAACCAAGGTTAGGATCAATCCCACAGGGAATACGTAGACTCAAGAGAATTCACCAATTCGCAATCCGAGTAATTAACCAACATAATTCCCCAAAGAGGAGGGGGGTTTGCAATAATCAATAAGAAAATAAAACTAACTTACTATTATGAGAGAAAAGTCAAATATGGAGAGCAACTAGGGTATTGTGTTCCCTATGATTCCCTAATTTATTATCACCAAATAACCTAATTCTTATCTAGTGTACAACATGCAGGACGGTAATTTAGGTTCACCAATCCCTTTGGTCAAAGGTGAGAGGTGAATTTCACTATGTGACTTGGTATATCTCCATAGTATGCATTACTAACCATTACCTATTAGTCCCAGTACAATCTCCCCTTGGCCTAGTTTGGTTGATTAAACGAGAACACATCAGTCAAATCCTATTAATTAATCTTTTTTCCTATTCATTACTACCTTGGTCCAGTCAATAACACTAGGCGAGTTCTAATGTTGGCCACCACTAGAAAACATGCAAAATGAAGATAGTTAATTAATACATGCATATATACCTTCCAAGAATTATGAATTATCCAACTTTACTTTGTTAGTTCTTTATGATTTCCATAACCCTAGTTATGGATTTAGCTACTCATGCTATATGTAGATAAAGAAATTATAAATTGAGAATACATAATTAAATACTTTACAATATATTTAAGAACAAGCAATCCAATGTCAATAAGAATCACAAGCTCTAAGATCAAATTCAACCACAAGCATTCTCAAAGGCTCTCTTACAATTTTCTCTCTCTAAAATAGTGAGTTCTCTGAGTACTAGGCTAACAATTATCAACACTGACAAGAACTTATGAAAAATAACCTAAAAGACCTATTTATAATAATTAAAATTCACACCCTAAATGACTTAGGAGAACTAGTCGTCACGCTCACGAAAGCTCTTTACAACCCGTAATTGGTTCTCATAGATTGTTGTTAGAAAAATTGGACTTCCTTTTTGTGACACTCCTTTACAACTCATATAATGTTTTATGACCCATAAAAGGGGTCTTATCTGATGAACTTCAGAAAGTCTTCGTTCTCTGATCCTCAGGGCATGAAACCTCTTCTACAACTCGTAAACAAGTCTACGACTTATCTGCTTGTAGAATTACTTCAGAAAGTTAGCCCCTCATTGGAATTCCTTATGAAACTTTTGTATGGCCTATAGAATGGTCTACGACTCATAGAGGGTCTCGTATAAAAGCTAATAATCAGCAACAACTTCTGTAACTTTCCTTAAAATAATGGCCAACCCGTAGTCCTACAAAAATAAATACAAAAACACATAAAACCCACTAACATTATATTGAAAACACACAAAATTATAAATTTTAAGCATAAAAAATATTGTATTTTAGCAGTACATTAGTGCCTAACACCTTACCTTTGAGATAACTTAAACCCTTACCTAATCTCTGGTATCTTTGACCCTTAGATTAGTTTGTAGGTTAGAATAATGTCCTGATGCACCTCAAAATATTATGTGGTGACTCTTCAACTTATTTTCAAATCCTAAAAGAGATGTTGCCACGACATCATCTAGGTTTCTGTCTTTTTGCGAGAAAAATGAGGTTGAACAATGTGGCTATATATTGATCAAATGAAGGCATTCTTATTGCTTGAGTGACGAGTTGGTAATCTGACATGTGTACTGTGAGTAGTAATCTTAACCCAATTTGTGTTTATAAGTTTCATAATTTTTACATAATTTATAAAGTAAATGTGCTATTGAATGATTTGAATTTGAATGTGAGACAAGTCCTTTACTTGATTTGATATCAAAATAGTTATTTGATATATTCTACTTTTACAAGACATGTATATTGATGATTGGGATTATTTCATTTATTTAAAAGATTTTAACATTCACTCGAGATATAAGTACTTTTACATTTGTTTTCATTAAGTTGATCTAATATGATTACAAGATTTAAATGACTTATACTACTTTGAAAAAAGTTTATATGGTTTATAAAGAAAAGTATTAATAGAAGTAGAGCTTAATGAATCCCATAGCTAACGACGAGTATGTTAGATTTGATGCACCTTGTGTTTATTGGTTATCGATAGAGCCCTCGTTAGTGGGAAGCTAGAAGTATCATACTGTTGTTAATATCCCTCGAGTATGGATTTACTGATATGAAATTTACTATCATCATCTATAAGAAGCTAGATAAATCGGTTACATTATTCATTCTCCCAAATATATATGATTTGATATGAATGTGTTTTACTGACTTTATTTTCAAATGGTTAATTGATTTATTTATATGAGACAATAACATTGATTATGACTATTGATTTTTTTTGAAAGAACATTTATTACATGATTTTGACTGTTAGACTAGCATATTTTCTGACCTGTCCCTTATCCAAATGGTTATGGTTATTATTATTACTTACTAAGCTAGTATCTCACTCCTTGCTTTTTTTTTCAGAGAATATAAGTGATTTTTGGTGAGGGTTTAGCTAATTAAAGATAGTAACCTGATTTCATGATAAGTCCCATACTTGTTCGCATGGGAAATAAGTTGTCTTTTGTTACGAACCTTTTCTTGAATTGTTAGAGTCACTCTATAGTCATTTCCTTTATAAGAGTCCTGAGTGTTGTTTTCTGTTGTACATGTGTGATTAGTCTTAAACTTCTTTTCATATATGAATATGGATTGGTATTATCACATGGAAATTGAATTGTAAGTGGATGTTATGGTTTAATTTAGAGATGTTGTTAGTGGTGTTGTTGATTTCTAAGATTGGTTAAATTTTGGATAGGCTTAAAACCAAAGGAAACTCTGCCCAATTTTCTGTAGAATTCTAGTAAGGCTTGCTTTGGGATTCTTTCCCTTAGCGCTAATCATGATCGTAAATTAGGTCATGACAAAGTTGGTATCATAGCTTAGGTTATTTTCTGTGACTTATGGATCATACGTTAGTAGTAGAATATCAATTATAGTTATGTTGCCGGCCATTTCTATAATGTGTTTCTGCAAGAGCGTGATAGGATGTGTCTTTCTTTCTTTCTTTCTTTCTTTCTTTCTTTCTTTCTTTCTTTCTTTCTTTCGTTCTTTCTTTCTTTCTTTCGTTCTTTCTTTCTTTCTTTCTTAATCCTCTTTGCATGTATTACTTATAGGGTCAACCAGATGAATATAACATTATCACATAACTTAAATTTAGTCATCTTAAATTTAGTCATCTAATAACAAGAATAGTCAATAGTTCGGAGGCACTAAGAGATTCCTCTATAATAATCCTGCTTCCTAATAGGAAAACTAGCAATAGTAGTTGGAAAGGCTAAGAAAAAGATGGATATGTCATTATAAGAGATTTTCGTGCACTTATGTGATGTAATCTACCTTATTTTTGGAAAGAGTACTACTCTACACTTGAGTGATATGAAAGTGCTACTATTAAGATACTTATATTTCTATACCAAGCCAGAGATAACAGTGAACATAATTAATAGAGTCAAGTGACAATAGAACCCAAGGCTAACTTCAGGCAACTATAAAAGTTCCGATTTTGTAGAGAAAAGGGGAATCCTTGACATATTCCTAAAGATGAAACCTCTCAATTTGTAGGGTAACAACTCAAAGGTCATTATTTTTTTTTATAAATATGCTTAGGAGAAATACATAAGGCTTTATGAGGTCTAATATGTTCCACCAAGAGTACTATTTTCACGACCCTAACCTAGGGCTTAGGAGTGACATGGCGAATAGGAACTCGAGAGTCCCCAAACAAGCCTTATAGCATTCATATACATGTTATCAGTTCATAAGTGCATAAATAAACAATAAACACATAATTCTAAAGGGCTGGTAAGTATGACTCATGCTATGGGGATGTCATAGGAATAGAGATATGCATGGATTCACAAAGCACATAAGAGCTAAGGGTGGGTAAGTATGACTCGCGCTATGAGGATATAATGGACTTAGGACTTTCCATATCTCCGCATCTCATCGTGAACATATCATCATAAACATCAACAATATGAGATAAACATTATCATAGTCTCATAAGCAAATATCATAACCCATAGCAAGCTCGTACATAGAGTTTACATGATGCCCAATAATGCCTCCAGTTCATAGAATAGGATGGAGGTCAAGACATATCCCAGACTCACCCACAAAGTAAACACATAAAATAATCATAACATAGTATAGGTAGATAGAAGGTGGATCTTGTCCTTGGAACAATGGACTCAATCCAAACAAATTTGTACAAGACGAATCTAGCCTTGAAGAGGTGGATGAGGAAAGTCTCTAGTACCTACATGGTTAGATCATGTAGGCAAAAAGTATGCATTAGTACTTTTGAATGTACTAAGTATGTGGGAATGCAACATGAGAGTAATATAATGTTAAAATACACAAAATGTCACATGAAAACCATAGAGTAGCCATAACCCACATATGCTTTCACTCAGTAAGTCTCTCTTTGATTGATTATGTGAAGGGAGGGTTGTACCCATCCTCATCAATACACATGTAGCTCATGATATGGGTTTGTACAAGGAAGGTTGTACCTGTTCTCATCAATACATTATGTAAAGGGAGGGTTGTGTCCATGCTCATCAATACATGCTTAGCTCATATATACATGTGCATTGGGAAGGTTGTACCTATCCTCATCTATGCATTGTGTAAAAGGAGGGGTATGCCAATTCTCATCGATACACACATAGCTCATACATACATGCGCATAGGAAAGGTTATACCTATCCTCATTTGTGCATTATGTGGGGGGGTTTGTGCCCATCCTTATCCATACATACACAACTCATATATACATGTGATTACATACTCATGCTAGATGTCATATCATATGCATACCCATTGTCATGACCCAAACCTAGGGCTTAGATGTGACACGGCTCATGGGGAACCCAAAGGGGCCCTAAACAAGCCTCTTAACCTATCATTACACATCCTTGGTCATAGAAACAATAAAACATATCAAGAGATAGTAAACAGGGACAACAGGTCTAAGGGACAACTTTCGTATCATAAACATTGAGAGTCGAAGCTCATAGCATAATACAAAATATGTCCAACAACACCTCTAAAACATAGATACTTAGTGGGGGCCAATTCAAGCTACCAGGCTCACCCTCATAGTCAACATATACATAAAAGAAGATAGTCTTAGAACATAGTTTGAGATCATAAACATCGTCCTCGAAATGGAGGACTCACCAAAAAGGTTGAGAAGAGTTGTACTAGCCACACGGAGGAGGATGATCAAGTGGGGCTCTGGTTCCTACATGGTGACATCATGTAGCCATAGAGTATACATTAGTACATTTGAATGTACTAATTATGTAGAATGTATATAACAAGCGATAAACACCTTAAGCAAAATGCATAACATAGGCAATAGATAAGCATATAGCAATATGACATGTATGAATGATGCTTTAAAGTAAAACCATGCTCATATAAAACATAATACATGTGTAAGGAGAGACCATTATTAGTGCATATCCAAGGCTTACCACCCTATTGGAGAGGCGAATGAGCTACAAAACCCCTCCATAGGTTGATGAGGTACAAACCCCTCAACATGGTTGATGAGGTACAAACCCCCCAACATGGTTGATAGAGTACAAACCCCCCCAATGTGGTTATCAAAGTACAAACCCCTCAACATGGTTGCATGGGCCTACAATCTCTCGAGCAAAGCGATTGAGGTACAAACCCCTCAACAAGGTTACCCGGGCCTACAAACCCCCGAGTGAGGCTTGGTCAATTCCCAACACTATAGTGATAATATCATATACATACATTCCTTTCATCATCATATAATCATTCAACTCATAAGACATGTATTGGACATTCAATTCCTCAAGAAATCCTAGCCGGACATTTTATCAAACACTTGGCGTGTGTGTAGTGCTAGTGTAAAACCATGAAATTCAAGAGTGATATTGGACATTCAATTCCTCAAGAAATAATAATTCGGATATTTTATCAAACACTTGGCTGGTGTGTAGTGCTAGTGTAAAACCATGTAATTTCAAGAGTGAAATCATGTTAGAAAATTCAATGTAAAACCATCAATAGATACTTGGTAACACCGTCAAGCCATATATCAAAGCCCTTCATCAAATCTCACAATAGATATTAGATTCATAGCTCAAAACAAGCTAAAACAACCATAATTTCATAAAACTCTAACATAGTATGCAGTGAAATTCATAATAGATAAAACCCATAAGCAAATCAACTTTAAATCATGCAATTTTAGGTAAAAGAGAGCTTGGGTATCATGGGTGAAAGGAACCCATATACCTTGACTTTAGAGAATCCTTGAAAAAGATTGGAGATGGAGACTTGAAGCTTGAATGAGAATCTTAAGATCCGGATGAGTTTTTGAGACTTGAAATTTGGAGATGAAATATTGTCTAAGTGTTTAAGAGAGTATTTGGGAATATCTTGAATGATATGAGGGTGAAATAAAGATAAGTATAGGTATTTTCATGCATGAGAACTCTTAGGCCCATGACCCAATCGCCTTGGACTGGACATGAAAAATAGTGCAAAAAATGCACCGTAGCGTGCCCTTGGTGCGTCACCCCAGTGGCGCGGATCATCTCAGGAAATCACATTTTTGTAATTTTTAAATTTTGCTACAATTGCTCTTAAATTGGGGTTAGACCTATTTTCCACTCAATTTGTCCCTCTGAAAAAGGAGATGAAGTTGGATTTTTGATATCATGCATGGATTTTGTGATATATGAAAATTACGATTCAGGGAACTTTCGAGGCACATTTTTGGGCACTTTTTGGGATCGTTTCAATATCTCCCCCTTGGGAACATTTGTCCCCAAATGTCCAAGAGACATATATGAGAAGAGTTTTCATAAAGAGATCAGCCCCAACAAAAATGCATCAACACACTCAAAACATCATTTTCAAAATCTTAACATAAGTGTAAATCACCATGAACCTTGGCAATACAAACATGAATACATGCAAATAACTTGTGGGCTAGAACATGAGACATAAAAGCGCATAGAAGACTTAGAATTAGTACCTTTGGTTTGAGTAGGAGGGAAAAGATAAGGGTATCTCTTTTGTATATCCGTTTAGGCCTCCAAAGTAGCATTTTTGACTAGTTGGTTCCTCAAAAGGAGCTTAATGGAAGCAACATCCTTATCCCTCAACCTTTTCACTTGTATATCCAAGAGCTTTGTTGGAACTTCTTCATATGTCAAGTTGTCTTTAACTACCCCCACAATATCAAGAGGTACAATAGCATTAGGATCACCCACACACTTCATCAATATAGACACATGAAAGACCGAATGAACCAATTCCATTTCTGTAGGTATGTCACGACCCAAGCCTAGGGCCTAGATGTGACCGGAGAATGGGGAACCCAAAGGAACCCCAAACAATCCTTATAGCATATCATTACACATCCTTGATTGCGGAAGCAATTAGAATGAAAGTAAGAGATAAATGTAAACAAGGGGGAAATTAGGACTAAGAATAACTTCCATATCATAAACATCAAGAGTCGATAGAGTCAAGCTCATAGAATAGATACATAACATATCGAACAAAATTTCTACTACATAGATAAGACCGAGTGCCAAGATAAAGTAACTAGACTCACCCTCATAGTCAATACGTAATCAAGAGAAAGTCTTAATACATAGCAATAGATCATAAGTAACATCCCTGGAATGGAGGACTCACCAATAAGCTTGATAGAACTTGTACTAGCCATGTGGAAGAAGATGATCAAGTGGTACACTAGTTCCTACATGGTGACATCATGTAGGCATAGAGTATACGTTAGTATATGTGAATGTACTAAGTATGTAGGATGCAATGCTAGCAAGGGCTAGGCAACGTAGTCGAAATGTATCATTATAAGAAAGGATAGGTGTAACATCAATATGACATGCATGATCAATGCTTAAAGTAAAAACATGCTTGTAAATCATGATCAAGGAATACAAACTCAATATGGAATACATACGCACACCTTTCTTACCAATCTTCATGAAGTGGACTAATGACCCCCACTCTCCATACGGTATAACCTTTTTGGGGAGTGTTACCAATACCCCTACCGTATAACACAGTATTTTTTGTAGGTAGTATAAGATGTCCCCTACTTTATGATATAATCTTTGGCTAGGAGCTGTGATTCATTCTACTTTACGGCATAGCCTTTTCGATAGAATGTCCACACCTTACGATATGATCTTTTCAGTGAAAACCATTAGTCTTTCTATCTTGCGGCATGGCATTTTTGGTACAGTGTCCGTACCTTACAATATTATCTTTTCGATAGGAACCATTAGTGGTTCTACCTTATAGTATGGCCTTTTTGGTAGGGGGTCCATACCTTACGATATGATCTTTTCGGTAGGAATTATTAGTCTTTCTAACTTACGGCCTAGCCTTTTCAGTAGGGATCATAGAACTAGCTCATTACAACATTACATTTCAAACAACAAGGGAAGACATTCTCCATTTTCTCAAGAGCACAACAAACATGGAAACCCAAAAATCTACTTGCAACACTGTAGATGCTCCTTTATGAAAGCAACTCATATAAACATTCCTATCATCGTCGTATAGCCATCATATACATATATCACTTTCATCATCATTCCATCATCATTTATTCATTGAACTCATAAGACATGCATTGGACCTTCAATTCCTCAAGAAACCATAACCAGACATTTTATCAAACACTTAGAGGTTGTGTAGTACTAGCGCAAAACCATGCAATTCAAGAGTGAAATCATGCTAGAAAAATCAGTGTAAAGACATCAATAGATACTTGGTAACTCCCTCAACCATAGTAAAACAATCATAATTTCATTAACCACAATATAGTGTGTAGTATTTTTCATAATAAATAAGACCTATGAGTAAATCAACTTTAAATCATATAATTTTTAAGAAACAGAAGCTTAGGCATCATGAGTGAAATAAACCTATGAAAGAAATCCATATACCTTAGCTTTGGAGATGAACTTGATGAAGATTGGAGATGGAGACTTGAAGCTTGGTTTAATTCCCTAAGATCTGGAGAGGGATTTTGCTCTTCAATTTTGAGAGAAATACAAGACTAAGTGTTTTAGTGAGTATTTGGGAGTGTTTAGAATGATATGAGGGTGAAAAATGGCTAAGTATAAGTATTTTCTCATGTGGGAAGGCTTAGGTCCAAAAGTCTTGGACCGAAATAAAACCACTGGCACAAAAATAAGCCAGTGCACGTCGCGCTAAGAATGCGCAGTAGCCATTGGAAATTGTCACTTTAAAATTTTGGATTTTGTTATGGTTGCTCTAAAATTGGGGATAGACCCTTTTCCCCCTAATTTTGACGTCCTGAACAAGAATAGAAGTCAATTTCTGAAATAATGCACGGATTATGAGATATATGAAAATTATTATTCTGGGCACTTTTGAGTCACATATTCGGGCACTTTTTTGGGGTCGTTACAAGGAAAATCCAACTCGTAGGCCACCTTACCAATCCTTCTCATCACCCTATAAGGACCTACATATCTAGGGCTTAACTTACTCTTTTTACCAAAACTGACCACACCATTCATGGGTGACACCTTCAAATAAACCCAATCACCAACCTTGAATTCAAGGTCCCTTCTCCTCACATCGGCATAAGACCTTTGGCTACTTTGGGGTATTTTCAACCTTTCTCTAATTATCCTTACCTTCTCCATAGAATTCATAACTAGATCCGAACCCAATAAGGCGACCTCTCCAACCTCAAACCACCTGACCGGTGATCTACAACGTCTACCATAGGGAGCCTCAAAGGAGCCATACCAATGCTAGAATGATAGCTATTATTATATGAAAACTCAATCAATGGAAGATGATCATCCAAACTACCCTTAAGCTCCAATACATGTACAACCTAGCATAATCTTCAGCCCCATATGTAGTCCTAACCAGTAGAAAGTGAGCCGATTTTGTTATCCTATCAACCACAGCCCAAATGGAATCAAAACCCTTTCTAGTATTAGGCAACCCAACCACAACATCCATATTAATCTTTTCTCACTTCCAAGTAGGAATTTCTATGTTTTATGTTAGGCCACCCGACCTTTGATGTTTGGCTTTGACTTATTGGCAACTATGGCAACCAGATACAAATTTGGCAATGTCCCTCTTCATGCC
>DF360672.1:42028-59507 GCA_000787875.1 Solanum virginianum
TCCCTCTTCATGCCTCCCCACCAATACACCTCTCTCAAATCCCTATACATCTTAGTAGAACCGGGGTGAATAGAGTAAGAAGAACCATGAGCCTCTTCATGCCTCCCCACCAATATAGCGCTCTCAAATCCCTATACATCTTAGTAGAATAGGGGTGAATAGAGTAAGAAGAACCATGAGCCTTATCAAGAATCTTTTCCTTCAAGCTATCACCACAAGGCATACATAGCCTACCTTGGTACCTAAGGACACCATCTCCCCGTTGGGAGAAAACCTCCACCTTGCCCCTTTTCACCAAGGCTTTCAATTCTAATAAGGAGGGGTCAAGATCTTGCTTAGCTTTACCTCCTCAACCAACGAAGATTTAGAACCATCAATAACAACAACACCACCATTATCAATCTCTTCATACCTAACCCCCAATCTAGCTAACCGATGGACCAATTTAGCCACCTCTATGCCACCATCATCAACATGAGCTAGGCTACCCATAGACACCCTACTCAAAGCATCCGCCACAACTTAGCCTTACTGGGATGATAATGAACACTCATATCATAATCCTTAGGAAGCTCTAACCACCTTAGTGGTCTCAAGTTGAGATCCTTTTTTAGCCTTACTGGGATGATAATGCACACCAATATAATAATCCTTAAGTAGTTCTAACAAACTTCTTTCCCTCAAGTTGAGATCTTTTTGAGTGAAGACATAAAGAAGGCTCTTATAACCAGTGAACACATCAACATGCACCCCATACAAATAATGATGCCATACTTTTAATTCAAATACCACGACGGCTAGCTCAAGATCATGGGTAGGATAGTTATTTTCATACACTTTGAGTTGCCTAGAAGCATAGACTATGACCTTACCATTTTGCATTAGAACACAACCCAAACCAACTATAGTAGCATCATAATAAACAACAAATCCCTCTAGCCCTTCCGGTAGTGACAGTATAAGAGCGGACACAAGCTTACCCTTCAAGGTTTGGAAGCTTTTTGCTCACTCATCGGTCTACATAAACTTAGCTTTCTTTTGGGTTAATTTTGTCATGGGAGAAGCAATAGAAGAGAACCCATTCAAAAATCTTTAGTAGTAACCCACTAAGCCCAAGAAGCTCCTAATATCCGATGGGGCCAATGGTCTAGGACAATTTCTAATCATATCCATCCTTTAAGGATCCACCTTAATACCATCCCCCGATACCACATGAACTAGAAAGGAAACCTCTTTCAACCAAAACTCACACTTCTCATACTTAGCATACAACTTCTCTTCCCTCAATCTTTGCAACACTACCCTTAAATGACCCATATGCTCCTCCTTATTATGTGAATAGATTAAAATGTCATCAATGAATACCACAACAAATGAATCAAGGTAGGATTCACTACCCTTAAATGACCCATATACTCCTCCTCACTAGGTGAATAGATCAAAATATCATCAATTAAGACCACAACAAACAAATCAAGGTAGGGTTTGAAGACCCTATTCATAAGATCTATGAAGATAGTCGATGCATTGGTCAACCCAAAAAACATCACAACAAACTCATAATGCCCATACATAGTCTGAAAGGTCATCTTAGGAATATCACACTCCCTTACCTTCACTTGATGGTACCCGAATCGAAGATCAATCTTAGAGAAGTGGCTAGCTCCTTGCAATTAGTCAAACAAATCATCGATCCTTGGAAAATGATACCTATTCTTAATGGTGACCCTATTAAGTTACCGATAGTTAATACACATTCTAAGAGACCCATCCTTCTTCTTCACAAACAATATCAGTGCACCCAAAAGTGATTAGCTAGGCCTAATAAAACCCTTCTCCAACAAATCCCTCAATTGCTTCTTCACCTCCTTTAGCTCCGTTGGGGCCATATGGTAAGGAGGAGTAGAAATGGGTTGAGTATCAGGGAGGAGGTCTATACCAAAAACTTTCTCCCTTTTGGGAGGAATACCGGGGAGGTCATTTGGAAAGACATCAAGATACTCTTTTACAATCGGAACCGACTCTAGGGGAAGGACTTTGGACTCCATATCCCTAACCCTCATAATATGATAAGGACACCCCTTAGAGATCAACTTATGGGCTCTAATGCAAGAGATGAATCTACCCTTGATTACCACATCATGGCTCTCCCACTCAAGAATGGGTTCATTTGGGAATTAGAATATCACCCTATGGGTTCTATAATCAATAGAGGCATAGTATGCATGCAACTAATCCATCCCAAGAATGACATCAAATTCAACCATGTCCAGCTCAACAATATCACAAGGCAATATTTTATGCAAAATGCAAATGGGACAATTCCTATAGACCTTCCTAGCAAAAATAGATGCACCAATAGGTGTAAACACCTCATATGACTCTCACAATAATTCAGGTTTAAGATGAAACATTTTGGCAACAAAGGGGTAACAAAAGAAAGACTAGCACCCAGATCAATCAATGCATACACATCAAAATCAAAGATTTTTAATATACCGATAACAACATCGGGCACCTCATCAATCCCTTGCCTCCCATGTAAAGCATAAAACCAATTGTGCCTTGGGGCACCATCTTGTCGGCCACCTCTCCCCAAAAGAACTGCATTAGTACCTTGTAGATGAACCTCCTTACCATTAATGTTATTTCAAGGGAAATCTAGCATCTTATGCCTAACTTTCCCATACCCATAACATGCATTAGTATCCCTCAAGCTCGTGCCACTATGACCCTTACCACATTTTGGACACCCACCATTAGGAACCACACCCTTAACACCTTGGGCCCTTGGAAAATCATTAGCAACCCCCTTATGAAATGCATAAGAAGACCTTTGGTCTTGATATAACCGGCTATCCTTTCAACTATGGAACTTTCCCTTAAAATGAGCCCTCTTGGCCTTATGACCCTTTCTCTTCCTCAACTTCTCCTCCTCCATTTTTTTGGCATAGGTCATCAAACGGGACAAATCCATGGCACTAATTAACATGGAAAACTTTTTCTATTACCATAGATGGATTTCCATAATAGGAGGTTCCTATTTCTAATAGGGACAGTGGCACTCCTGACTCACCAAGTCGGAAACACCCATCACAAATTTATTCATCCTAGACCTTGAATTGGCCACCAAGTGTGGAGCATATAATTAAAGTTGGTTGAACTTGAGGGCATACTCCCTCACACTCACAGATCCTTGTCTCAAATTCATAAATTCCACTAGTTTGGCTTTTTTAAGCTCAAGAAGGAAGAACTGATTAAGAAAAGCCGCCTTGAACTCCTCCTACAGTACCAGATTGTTGACCACCTTCTCCTCTTTCCATTGATTCCACCATATTTGCACTACCCCTTTGAGTTGGTAGGCTGCCAAATCTTCCTTATCCTCTGACCTCACACCCATGATAGCCAAAATCTTATAAACCTCATCAATAAATTCTTGAGGGTCCTTATTTACCTTTGATCCATAGAATTCTGGGGGGATTCATCTTCATAAAATCTCTCACCTAAGATGCTGGAGTAGGATTATGAGGGGCTTAGGCCCCTTGGCTGGCTTGAACAGCCATAACTTGTGCAAGCAAAGTGAGAGCATCCCGAAGCTCTCCATTAACCAGTTACCCCTCGGGTGTGTGGACTATTTTTCTTCTTATTTTAGGCATAATCTAGCATAGCAAAGGACAGTTATTTGGGGGAAAATCTTACCTCAACTTCTATAGCACGACATAGAGTGAGAAGAAGGAAAACATTTCCTAAATGTCTCATAGCCTCCAGCTCATAGTTGTGGTTGATTTGTTGTCAAATTACAGCACATTAGATGCCTAAATCAAAGGATTTTATGAGTTCTTAAAGTGACATTTAGTATTTTGAAGTGTTTTTGTGTTAATCTTACAGAAAAGTTAGGTTGACATGATTTTGAAAAAAAGTTGTTGATTTTGCTGAAGCATAGGCCATACGAGTCCACCTATGAGTCATAGCTCACACTATGAGTTATAGGTTGTGTCGTAGCATAAATTAGAGACCAAAAATCAGAATCTTCCAAGTGAAGGTCACTCTTATGAGCCTAGCCCATTAGTGGTAAGACACTTTACGACTCGTATAGGTGGACTTATAATAAGAATCAGAGAGCCAAAATATTGAACCAAAAACTGAAGACCAAGACTATGAGATCAACATATGAATCATATCTCAAGCAATGACTTGTACCTATAGGTCATACCAGTTCAGTCCAAGATGCCAAGATCCTGATACAAGAACCCGACTACAACTCGTAGGCCATCGTACGAGTCGTAACTGGGAAATTTATCAAATGCTAGCTATCTTTTCTGTATAAATTTTAAGGTTATTTTGTACACACTATAATTAGTTTAAGTTAGGTTATTTTGGAAGAGTTTGAACAATAGACATCTCTGAATATAATTTTGAAGCTTTTTTTAGGCTTTAGAGTAGATTAGTATTTTCTTTAGGAAAACTCATTTTGGAATTGCAAATCTTCTTTTGTACACATTGTTGATCAACCAAGCTTGTGGGTTTGCAACTTGTGGTGCCTATTTCCTCTATTGTTATTGGTGAAACTCTCAACTATGTCTATTATTTGCATTTTTGTGTGTTTTATCTTAGTCATGAGTAGCTAAGCACTCATAACTTGGGGTTGTGGGAACTATGGGTAAGTTGCCTTGAGATGACCTAGGTTTTGTGCATATTTATGATTGGGGGTTTGCATGTTATGTTGTTTGGTGGTGTCCAACACCAAATCCTGCCTACGATCACGATCCTGACCAAGGTAGTGACGAATAGGAAAAAGGAAGTAGATGATAGGATTCAGTTGATGTTTTCCCATCTAATTGACCAAACCTGACCAAGGGGAGGTTGATTGGGACAATAGGTAACGGTTAGTTGACATACCATGGTATTCGACCAAGCGCTATGGTGAAATTCGACAATCACCTTCACAAGAGGGCTGGAAGAACCTAAGTTACCGTTCTGCATGCAATTTACTAATAGTAGTTATGTTATCTAGGGTAATTAAGTCAACAAACTATGGGGAACATAATTCCCATGTTATTCCTAAAATTGAGCATTTTTCCGTAATCTAGTTAGCATTTATTTTATGTTGTTTTTGAATCACAAACCCCCCCTTTCTAGAGATTGTAGTTATAGATACTAGGAATGATTAGTAGTAAAATCCTATAGTCAAGCCTTATATTCTTGTGGATTTAACCCTAACCTCGGATAGGTTAATTACTGATAGCGACTGCTTTCTTATTGGAACGTTACCATCATCATAAAATTATGGTGCTGTGTCAAAGAATACAGTTAGGTTTGATTTGATTTCACTATTAGTTAATTCTAGTGTTAATTTTTAGAGTCTCTTATATTTAACTTTTTCTATTTGTTCTTGTTAGTAATTCTATGAACAGGTTGGCTGGCACTATTGCTGAGCAGAAGCTTTACATTGCAACTGATTTGTTAGAAGCTTTATAGAGGCGTGCCTTAATTCATGGAAAAAGGTCCGAGGATCCCTAAATTCACCTATAAAATTTTAATCAAACGTTGAGGGAGGTCCTTGGACAAGACATCTTGTTTGGGAGGCTATGGCTCTCCAAGTTTTCCCTATGACTCTCCGAAATAAAGCTACAGAATGGTGGTCAATCCTCCCACCTGATGCTTAAACTGGGGAGAGGTACAAAGAGTCTTCCTTAGAAACTTTTATAAGGAGATCAATATGCAAAGGCTACAAAATAACATCTGTAACTTCAAAAGAGTGCCAAGAGAACCTTTAGTAGTGGCTTGGGAGAGATACAAATAGTGCTTGGATGTAAATCAGAACCATGGTATAACTGATGATGAATTGGCAGCTAGCTTCTATCAAGCACTAACTTCTAAACTACAAGGGCAGGCTGACAGATTGTTCGGAGGAGAGTGTTGGGATTTTGTAAGGTGGCTATTTAATGAGATAATTGAGACCATGGATAAGCTATCTGCAGTTGTTAAAGTCTACCAACCCCTTCAGGGGCAAGTCGGACCAATCACTAGCGCATCTACGGGAGTCTCTACTAAAACCAAAAGCAAAAATTCTACACATTTGATGAGGTTACCCCACCAGCATTGTGTCACCACTCAACTAACCCGGATGGAGCATATTCTTGAACAAGTCCTGACTAAGGGGAATGAGCAAGATGACATCATCAGGGAGATAAAGTTTGATGTCCTTAAATGTAATTACAAAGTGGAACAACAAACTATATCAATGTAAAGTTTGGGTAATAGGATTGAACAGCTCGCTGATCAACTAGATGCAGTGCAAGATGAACAAAGGAAAAGTAGAAGGAGCAGTGATGGAGCCCATGAGGAAGTCTAAGTACTCATGAATGACTAAGTAGAGCCACGACGTTAAACAAGGCATTTCTTGGGAGGAAACCCAAGCTTTTTGTATTTGTTGCTTTATTTTTAGATATTTTATTGTATTTTAACTATTGATTAGTAAGTTAGGATATGTTTGAAATTGTTGAGACTTTAAACTAGTCGCATTAATTGATATTTGGTGTATCTTAAGTGAGGGGTTACAGGAACAAATCAAGAGCAGAAGAATGGATAAATCATGTTGTGAAATAGTTTGTACAAGCAAGCCTACGAGTCATAGTTAATGTTATGACTCATAGTCGTGCCTTGTAGAGAAAAACAATAAATATCAGAAAGTGGCATCCATACTATGAGACAACCTTATGATTCATAGGACCTTTACGAGTCGTAAGTGGGGTTCGTAGTGCTCAGGTGTAAAATAAAAATTTTGTAAGTGTTGGAGCTATACGAGACCTCAACTACGAGTGGTATGATAGCTTATGACTCGTATCTTTGAAAGTTTAAAGGATGAGCCATTGGGAATATGAAGAGTCAAACGTCTTTTGCCTCTTCATCTTCCTTCGAAAAGTGTTCCCTTTTTATTTTATAAGCTTCCCCACCATTCTATTCATTAGTTAATGCATGCTGAAATCTTTCACCCACTAAGATCCCTCAGCAAGCTAAATGAGCACTAATAGACTCATCCGATCTTTCTCCTCTTGTTCATTCATTCGTCCACCTAGAAAGTTCTCTTAGTTAAATTATATGTATCTCTGAGAAAAAATTCCTTGCCCTATGGAAGATAGAACGAAGACTTGAGATCATGATTAGTATATCCATCCAAAAGTAATTGTGATAGTACGGAGCATGTTATATAATTGAACATATCTTTGGAAAATGTAGAGTTTGGAATGTTGTTCATAATTCGTGAATTTTTTATCTAATATTATGACCATGTACATGTGTTGCTTAATTTATGAATCACAATAAACCTTGTGTGGGTTAAAATTATTGGGTTGGGGGAGAATGTAGTGTAGTTGCCCGTATGCGTTCATGTGATAAATTTTAGGTAAGTTTTGAACTGTTAAGGAAGAAGACATACTTTGTTTTGACACATTAGGTAATAAATGATACTTATTCTCATTGTTGCACTGCCTATGCACTTGTGATTATAACCATTAATACCTTTTTGAGCTGATTGCCAATCTTTGTGGAAAGATTAAAGACACCTGACAGACTCTCTGTTTTCTGCTACGAAGATCCACTATGAGTCGTAGGTCTCTCTATGAGTAGTAACGGCCTTTTGTAGGAGGGTACAGTCATCCAAGGTGCCTAAACTCTGCTCATGCAAGTTTTACCTATGACTCGTAGCACCTGTTACGAGTTGTGATGGTGGTTTCGTGACCCTGATCTGAATTTTCAAAGCATCTTTGGAATAAGATATGAGTGAAGACTATGACTCGTAGGTCACCCTACAAGTCGTACCTACATCCTGAACCTGGTTTAGTCTCTTTGCTTAAGATGTCTTATTGTCAATTGTGTGATTATCTTGTGTATTTGTGCCAAATAGTATGGTACTCAGAATTTGGTTTGTAATGGTTTTGTAGAGACAATGTTTCCAAGAGGGCGAAGGGTAGTTGCCCCACCCCCAGGATACTAATCGAGGGTTGACACATTAGAGGATGAGCAGTCAACTGAAGAAATAGATATGCACCCTGATCATAAGGCTAGCTTGCCCTTACCACAAGCACAATCACCTAGGGTAACAATTGGAGAAGATAACCATTCCCAATCCGACGAGGAGAGGATAGAGGTATTTACCAGAGGATTAGTTACTGAGAGAGAATGAGTGGTGGAGGCCTGGATCAGTCTATTTGAGGCAAGAGTTCAAATGAGGTTCAAGGGAGCTAGGCCTGCCAATGTGAGTGCATTTACTGAGGAGTTGGCCAACTTCAAGGGAGTGTTGGGATTTTGTAAGGTGGCTATTTAATGAGATAATTGAGACCATGGATAAGCTATCTGCAGTTGTTAAAGTCTACCAACCCCTTCAGGGGCAAGTCAGACACCCGGGAGAAGAGGTCCCTTAAGCATGCTGACCCAGAGCTGGCCCCGAAGAAGTCAAGACAGGAGGACAAGCCCATACTTGCTGAGGTGGTGCAGGAGTTGATTATATTGGCAGTTATGCAGAGAGAGAGACCACAACACGGCCTGCCTGGAGAGGGTACTTCTGGCACTACTACAGAGGAGGAGAGACAGCCTCAGGACCCCATTAATCAGACTGAGACTGGTGCATCAACACCAATATGTTTGATTTCTTTTGACCCAGTTGTTATCTTGACATTTTGGATACTTTGTTCTCTTTTTAGACAATCTTATTTTCATATGGTTTTTGGTTGTGTTTTAATTATGTTTATGTTGGATGTTATTTTTACTTTTACTTTGAATGTTTATTTTTGGTACTTAGTGAATGTATGTTTATATTTCTATATTATAGTGTTTTGTTTTTGTTTTTTGTCTTTACTTTGAGGACAAAATACCATCTTTTGGTGGGGTAGTGGAAATTATGGATTAAGGTGAAGTCTAAGTAGCCTCAAGTCCATAACTTTCCCTATTTTTTATCCCAAGGTTTTCTTGCCTTATTTCTTTTTTCTTATGGATGTTTAATTTTCTGCTGAACCGGCATGTTTTATGAAGTATAGATAATTTGTAAATGCATAGTAATAATGTCTTTTGGCATATATATAGTTCTTAGATTTTCTTAAAACTTTTGATGCAAAATTAGGTACCCTTAAAATTTTTGAGGTTGTGAGTATTGATGTTTTCATACATTTCTAAGTATCTGCAATGTTTGTTCTAATATTGTGCAAGGTAAGCTGAGATTGAAAGCATGACCTATAAGTCTATAATTGATTGCGAATTCAATTGTCATGTGTGTTGTGAGCTTATTTTGCTGCAGTCATGCATTTTGTGTGGACTCAGAACTTGCTCTCGTCCTCTAAGATTTGTTCAATGACTTAGTTGATTTGGAGGTGATCTTAGGCCCTTATTATGATAGAAAGCCCACTTTTGGCTAAATAGCCTACCAAATGAACTAGTGAATCCCTTGATCCGAATATTTGAGCATCTCATGCAATCATTCTTTCATGACACCTTGCTGACTTGACCTAATTTGATGAAATACCCTGATATTGGCCATGATCTATCCTTGAACACATGAACCTTAATTGAGGCTAAAAGCCTAAGTTGAGGGTGGCTACATAGGTGGCCCTAGATTGAGACATAGATACAATGCACATCACCTTAAGCTAAAAGCCTAAATTGAGGCTGGACCTTATTATGGTAAAGTAACAAAGATAAGGTGGTCAGATAAAGTGAAAAGAAAGAAACTGATTAATTATGAGCCGAGTGAAGAAAAAGAAAAGAAAAAGTGCCTTGGTCTGAAAACATGTGCAAAAATAAGTGTTGAAATTCAGGCACAGCAGTAAAAAAATGAAAGAACAGCCCAAGAAAAACTTAAAATGGTGGAATAAAGGAGGAATTAGTGAAATTTGATGGGTTCTGAAGGTAAAAGTGTTGATAAGCATGGTTCAAGGATAACTTTTAGTCACTAAATGCCTAAAATGACATACCAAAGCACCAAGAACCTATGTTACAAACTATTAACTCCTAAAGTGATCCAAATCCACTTTGTCACCAAGCCAAGATTTAAAATGAGCATACCGGCAAGCTTACCAAGAACCTCATGGTACAAAAACTTAAATCCTAAGAGTGAGAAAGATCCACTCAATCACTAAGTTCTACAGGAACTTGAATGAGTATAAGAGAAAGCTTACCAATGAGGGCATTTGCAAAAGTTGAGTAGCATATGACAATGCCAGTGAATGTGGAAGGTTAATACTCCTTAGCCTATCAAAGTTGAATTGTCACGTACCTCATGATGTCCTTGCTTGCTCAATAACTTTGCAACTCTGTTTTGAAATTAGTAGTTGGGTACCTGAATCAAATTACTTGTTGTATATGTCATTGATATAGCTGCTATGTATTTCTCTTTGTCTGTGTAGATTGGGACAATGCTTGAGGACAAGCAACAATTCTAAATTGAGGGTATTGATGTGCTACAAAATTACAATACGTTTGATGCCTAAAATAAAGGATTTTATGAGTTCTTAAAAAAACTTTTTAGTACTTTGATGTGTTTTTATGTTAATCCTGCAGAAAAGTTAGGTTGGCATGATTTAGAAAAAAAGTTACAAATTTTACTAAAGCATAGGCCATACGAGCCCACCTATGAGTCCTATCTCACACTATGAGTCGTAGGGTGATGGCATAATACGAATCAGAGACAAAAAGTTCAGAAATCTGCCAAATAAAAGTCACTACTACAAGCCCAACCCAAGAGTCATAAGACACACTACGACTCATACAGGTGGACTCGCAGCAAGAATCAGAGAGCAAAAATGTTGGACCAAAAACTAAAGACCAAGACTATGAGACCAACATAGGAGTCATAACCCATGTAACGACTCATACCTATGGGTCATACCAGTTCAGTCCAAGATGCCAAGAACCTGATACGAGACCCCAACTACAACTAGTAGGCCACCCTACAAGTCGTAACTACAAAATTTATCAGATGCCAGCTATTTTTTCTGCATAAATTCTAAGGTTATTTTGTACACACTTATAAATAGTTTAAGTTAGATTATTTTGAAAGAGTTCGAACAATAGACATCTCTGAATATAATTTTGAAGCTTTTCTTAGGTTTTAGAGTAAATTAGTGTTTTCTTTGGGAAAACACATTTTAGGAATTGCAAATCTTGCCTTGTACGCATTATTGACCAACCAAGCTTGTGCGTTTGCAACTTATGATGCCTATCTCCTCCATTGTAATTGGTGAAAATCTCAACTATGTCTAATATTTGCAATTTTATGTGTTTTACCTTAGCCATGAGTACCTAACCACCCACAACTTGGGGTTGTGGGAACCATGGGTAAGTTGACTTGAGATAACCTAGGTTTTGTAGATATTTATGATTGGGGTTTTGCATAAATTATCTATTTCCCTTAATGATTAATCTTGTTTAGTGACGGCCAACACCAAACCCTGCCTACTATCATAATCCCCACCAAGGTAGTGATGAATAGGAAAAGGAAAGTAGATTACAGGATTCGGTTGACGTTTTCTCATCTAGTTGACAAAACCTGACCAAGAGGAGGTTGACTGGGACAATAGGTAATGGTTAGTTGGCACGCCCTTATAGCCAACCAAGCACCATGTTGAAATTCGACATTCACCTTCACAAGAGGGCTGAAAGAACTTAAGTTAATGTCCTGGATGCGATTCACTAATCTTAGTTATGTTATCTAGGGTAATCGTGTCAATGAACCATGGAGAACACAAATTCCCAAGTTGTTCCCAAAATTGAGTATTTTCCTTAATTTTAATTAGTGTTCATTTGAAGTTGTTCTTTGAATTATAACAAACCTCCCTATCTAGATATTGTAGTTATAGATACTAAGAAAGATTAGTAGTGAAATCTTATAGCCAATCCCTGTATTTCATGTGGATTCAACCCTAACCTCGGTTAGGTTAATTACTGATAGGAATTGCTTTCTTATTGGAGCGTGACCTTCATCAATAGCAACATTCATTATTTTGTCCATATGCATACCAACTATATCATAAGTCAATGGGACCTGTAATAGATGATCTCCATCAAATGGACAGAGATCCAGACAGTACATTATGAAAATTAAATGCCTCAGTATGTGAGATGCAATGCAGGGATGAAATTGTAATGTTATTATATTTAAAATGACACATAAATATACATATGGTTAGTGAGTCATGAAATAATCTTAAAAATACACAAGGAGGAAGGCTCATATCAATATGAAACAATGAACATTAAACACACGAATTGAAAGCATATCATAAGATCACATAAATTAGTAAGCATAGAGCATACCTAACAGTAAGACTATGTGAGCTACCATATAGAATCCAATGAACTCCTTCCATTGGGAAAAGGCCAATACACTCCTTCCATTTGGAAAAGGGGAATTTTAACACCCTACACACTACATGATTCCATTTGGAAAAGGGGAATTGTAACACCCTACACACTACATGTACTAGTACTATGCAAATGAAACATGTTATAGCCTTTCAATTTAATTCCAATTTTTAAATGTGTTTGAATCTCGCGTTAAAGGGCAATATGTGTATCTAAGGCTTGAGCGGGTTGAGTATATACATGTTTTGTGTAAAATTGAGGAGATTATGACTTTAAATAAAGTGAGAGAATTGAGGTGCTTGTAGGACTTAGGACGCTAGCAGGTGAGTCACCTACTTGCTTAGCTTAAGCTTGCTAGTTAAACGGAGACGAAGCCTGACGTCGAACTTGTCCAAGTCCAATTATGAATAAAGTCCATGTAAGGGTGTGATTTTGGCCCATGTTTTAGCATTATAAGTAGACTTTATTGTCAGCCCAAGAGTGGTATAAAAAGGGCCCAAATACATTACAATCCACTTGACTAATTGGGCCTAAAGTAAGTGAAGATTAATTTTGAAAATGGGCACCCAAGGCCCATCAACTTGGTGATCCATTTAGGCTTAAGTGTAATGGCCAAGCTGCTGCATCACCAGCCTACTAATATATGATAATATTTGGTCAAAAATGTAGAAGTAAGTCAGCCAAGAGGCCTTTTAAAAAGGACTCTAAACAGCACCTACATTCATTTAAGCATTGGAGCAAATTTTTAGCTTTCTAAGAAACTATTTTCTCTCCTTTCTTCACTTCAAAAAGCAGCCATATAACCCTATAGAGTTATTGAAGGAGACCTAAACCTTGAAGGCTAAGGTAATTAAGTTTACTTATGTGTTTAGTAAGGTTTTCTTATGACAAATAAGAGATTATGTTGGTTATGTTTATGCTGAAATTGTTGGACAGCATATGTTGCCAACGTTGTTGTGCACTTTTTCGTGTTAATTAAGAGGTTTTTCTCTTCTTGGTTGGCTATATTATGAAGTAAGACTTATGTCTTTAACAAAGGTTGGTTTGGTAGTTGTGTAACCAGGCTGATTCACTGCTTTTACAGTCCACAAAGGTAAGTTCTTATATGATATCGTAATTGTGTTCTTAATTTGAACTTGTGGGCTGGTGGATGGTAGGCTATTGCCTCACATCCTCCATGACTGTTTTGGTACTATTCTGAGACTATTTTAAGGCTGTTATTATGTATAAATGTGTTGAGGACAGTTTCTATCTTGAGGTAATAGCGAGGTCGCACAGCGAGGTATGTAAGGCTACTTGATTTCCTATCATTTGGTATGAAACATAGATCCCTCCTTAGTACATAAAGGCACTTACCAACTCCGACTCAACTACTAATCGTGTCTCAACTCTTTCACCTGTTCATATGCTCCCATGCATAGTCATCTCCAAATATGAACTTACCAACTCCGACAAAACTATCAACCATGTCTTAACTCTTTCACATGTTCATATGCTTCCATACATATTTACCTCCAAATCTACATACCTACAGGGATACCAAGTTACATGGGTTCTTGTTGCCAAATAAAGTTCATAAGTTGTTTCCTCATACCCATTTTATTATTTGTGTAATGTACTTTTTTCATTGTCATAGTGTCTTATGGGTTATCTAAATGTCGTATGTTGCATATACAGTTCTACAGCTCCAATATTGTGACCACCAAAAAATCATCTCAAAGGTAATTGAAAGGTAAAGTATATTGATTATGGATAGGTGGTAGCCCGAGGGGTGGAAGAATCACCTAGCCAAGGGAGAACCCAATGCAGTTTATCACTAATCAGTTGGTCATTTATAGTACATGATGTGCATAGATTTTACAGTAAAGGTAAAGTGATATAAAGAATATAAAGTACATGATCCCACAATGTAACTAAAGGGTGGTCTCTTATCATACATCAATGCATAGTTTCATTTGAGTTGTTATTCATATACAATATTTCCTGCCTTATATATATAGTACATTGTCCCATACTAACGTCCCTCACAGGGGACCTGCATTTCATACTGCAGGTACAGATGCTAGTAGATCTCCCTAGTAAGAGTACAGGATATCCAGCTATAGTTACCAAGCTCCAGGTTGCTTTGGGGCTTTGCATGTCTAGAGCTTATATTTTTGTGTTGTACAGATAGTCGAGGCAGAGCCTATCCCAACCCTTATCAGATACTTGTCCTCATCTAGAGGCTTTGTGGACTATGTAAATTAAAGTGTGGTCATGTCTCATACTTTAGATAACATGGCCCCAATGACCTAGACATATGTGTTTCCTTTTGGCTTGTTATTACTGTTTACCTCCTTAAAGGCATGTTGAGTGTAGAAACACCTTCTAATATGTATAGGATGTACATGGGTACAGGTTGGTTCTCCGGAGCCTTACCGGCTACGGGTGCCGATCCGCCTTAACGGGATTGGGGCGTGATAAACTTTGAAATTGCAACTTTCATAACTTTGGGGCCTATGTGGATCCATTAGCCTACCCTATAATGCTTCTATTATGTCACATAGTTGGGACATTGAGATTTGGCTTCAAGGGATTATGCCTCAATGAATAGGATGAGTCCCAATCACTAGTCCTCTTGGTGCTATGTTATCTCGTGGAAATCTTTTAAAACATACTCTTCAAATATAAGTAGCAATCATAGGAGTAGCTTGAACTTAAGGGTCCTTCTTAAGCATCCTTTAGGGCAGTAATCATTGTACATGTATCTTTGGTAAAATTTAACGTTGAACCTCTTCATAAATTCCCTATTCATATTAATAATTCAGAACAACTTCATTGAAAGACAAGGTGGGCTTATTTGATGCATGGAATAATCGTAAATCATATAAGTCTTAAGAAATCTCTTTAAATGGAATAGTAAAATTACACAACCTTAATCATATAAAAACCCATCTTCGAATCAGCATCACGCCTCAGAAGTTTATGTATATTTACTTAACAAAATATCATTGAACTTTAGGAACATCATATAGTAGCATAGGCACTGTAAAATCATCATAAGCATATATTAGAATTTAGGAACATAGAGAATAGGAAAAATGCAGAATAGGGAACTTTATGGGTGAAAGGATACCCATAAATCAACTCACAGACCTGAGAAACTAGAGAGAATCAAAATTGAAGTATTGAGGAAGGAACTTGGGAAACCGTAGCCTTGTTCTTGCCTATCCTTGAGAGTTCCTTTTCCTTAGAGAAATTTAGGATTGTGGAATTAAAGTTATTAGGCCTCTTAGGCTAATATAAGTCCCTTTTGCATCCCATAAATGACATGGTCTTAAAATAGAATTGATGAGAAAGACCAAACTACCCCTTTTTAAAAATTATCGGAAGCCATCTACAAGACTCCAATTATGGGTCGTAGAATTGCTTATGGGTCATAATTCCTCGTCTATTGGCTCACCTAAGAATCTTGAAAATTTTCTTTTGCTAAATTAGAAAGAACAACAAATAGGATGGGTCATACTATTTTTTATGGGCCATTCCTGCTCTACGTCAGAGTCCAAGAGAACTTGTCAGCTTGAGCAGGAGGAGGCTTAGTCTCAGCCCCTAGTCGACCCCAGAGGGAGTATTGCAGGCATGAAAGAGATCGATGACTAGGGTCTAGAAGATAAGGGGCATGGTAAGTCGGTCTGCTAATTTCACGAGGAATCCAGGTTGAGCACGGCAGGGTTAGACAGAGTACCTGACTTGCATGTGGGATTGGACTAGCACGGGCTCCGTTGGACTATGCAGTAGCTGGGAAAATATGCCTCTTTGGTGGTCCATGAATCTATGTTGCATACCTTGCTACGCTTCATCGAGGTCTGCCAAAGAACAAAAAGCCAATTGAGGAGCCAAGGCTACGAGTAGTGACAGTAAGGGGAAGGAAGGTTAACATCTCGGAGGAGACAAACTGATGAGTACATTTTGTGCCCACCTATAGAGCACCCGAGTCGACCGTTGAATATGACAGTTGGATCAATAAAATTAGAAGAACGATTATGAGGAAGGATGTTGGGGAAAGGATGAAGTTGTTATGGTGGATTGCGAGTGCGATCTGCGATACAGGTATGGAGAGTACATGGATCCCAAACCATGCCGACTCAATTGTGAAGGCACACCTGTCATTCCGGGCCAAATTTTGGTGGTCCATTATCTGCTTGCATATTAGGCCAACTTTTGTGGATAATGTGATCACCTTTGAGAGGGTTGTATTATTGGCTAGCATCCTAGCTAGTTATTCTATTTATTGGGCCCAAATTATATCAAAGCAAATCTATGAAGCTTCAGCTCGAACGAACACCTCACTGCGATTTGCAATTCTTATTCATCAATTATGTAGTGCAACAAGTGTTCCTATCGATCCACACTAGGACCCTCATGTGGACACTACACACATTATGGATCCCAGCTTGATAAAGGCTGATGAGACATGAGGCTGCAGCTCGAACGAATACCTCACTGCGATTTGCAGTTCTTATTCATCAATTATGTCGTGCAACAGGTGTTCCCATCGATCCACACTAGGACCCTCACGTGGACACTACACACATTATGGATCCCAGCAAGATAAAGGCTGATGAGAATCTGGTGGCCTTACCATGAGCAATTCTACTAGTTATCCCACAACTATTTTCGATCAAGCCACAGGTTCCAAGTTTACCTCCAGCTCCTACGTGTAGTACTCTGGCCACTATAGAGCCCATACCGGCAGTCGAGATCAAGTCTACACCATCCACCCGCACCCTAGAACCAGCAGCAACCACATTTCAGGTTGACCCTCTTTTCTCTCTTATTACTTTTCAGGCTTTATTAAGCAGTGTGGCTGTAGTAGAGGCTAGGCTGCAAAAGTTATTGACACTAGTTTGGCCGTTGATTGATCAGACTTTTAAGGATGTTGAGGAGAAGATGTGGGTATTTACTCGAGATTGAGTTGATGATAGAGTCCGAGAGGTTGATGCACAAGTTGATGTTTTTGGCTAGAGTCCAAAAGAAGCTCGAGCATTCTAGGCTTGCTAACACGAGTGCGATGACTAAGGAGTTGGCCAGGTTCAAGGCTGACTTACTATAGATGTTGGCAAACCTCTCGGAGGGAGCACCGATC
>DF360671.1:2005-14319 GCA_000787875.1 Solanum virginianum
GGAAGACGACTGCTCTAACGCACGATCTAAGATCAGAAAGAAGAGTAACATCCTGTATGTCCTATAGACTCCTATTTATAGATGTAGGGCCCGACACATCAATAAACAAGACTCTATTAGACACGGTCTATGGACACCCCGAGGAAGAACTGCCCTGATACCACTTCTATCACAACCCAACCCCGTGGACCGAGACTAGTACCCAAAGTGGGCACCCAAACACAATCACAAAACCAAATTGCCAAATAGATGACTGATGCCAACAGAAATATCAAACCTATTATCAAATCTGATCAAACGTACTTAACATATTTAAAGTTTTTAAGAAAACTTCTAGACAGATTTACTTATGCATCTCAGATTATTCGAAAATGACCTATATATCAAAATATGTCCACCGAGACCAAATAGAATCCACAGAGTATCATGTATGCAAATATAGGCTGATAAGGCCACTGTGGCTGTTAAAACTGCCTATCAAACATACCAAACAGATTATGCAGGTCTAATCAGACAAGTTAGGTACAACCCACATGTGTATGTATCCACAGACCTTTAAACAGACTGACCAAATCATAGGAAGGGATAGGGCCCCGTCATACCCTTAAATAGATATATAATGCAATGAACGAAAAGGTACATATATACCAAAAGTGGTCTCTAGAGTAAAGGAGCACTTCAAATCGTAGAAAGATGTCCTAAGCTGAGGGGTCACCAAACTGTATGTCAGTACCTGCGGGCATGTAGAAAGCCCAATTACTGCATCACACCAACTAAGCAGAGCCCGACACTTAGGCGAAGCCGACCCGCCGACATCAGCATACTCCGAAATATATATCATAATGCGCACGACAACAAATGGCCCAGGAACCAGTGAACGATATAATAATAGGCACAAGCAGAGTCGTGAGTAATCATATGCATAAAATCATTATCATAAATCCAAAAGATATGTAAAATATTCATTTTCAAAATCAAAATAAGATTTATTCCAAATTCTTTCAAAGTTACCAAAATCACTTCAAAAGACGTCACGGGTCTCACGGCCGATGGAAACACGAACTGGCCCAACATATGCCGAACATACTCATCTTAAATCATACAAACTCCTACGAGGCATTTTTTTACGGTCTCCAAAGCAATCAGAGCTTTCTATCAAAAGTTACGGACATTTATAGTTTTCAAAATCATTAAAACATAAATTCTTGCAGAATTTATCAAACTTTTTACATATTCTTGCAACTTATAAATTTTTAAAAATCATAGGAAACAACATTAGGACAAATTTACTTTAGGAAACAACAGAGTAGGGGATCACTTCAAACAACAGAGGGAATTCCTAAGCTGGGGGGTCACCAACTGTACTTCAGTCCCTGCGGGCATGAAACGCAGCCCCCGAAGAAAAGAAGGTCAATACAGAATACGTACCGAATATGTAAAGCAGAATGTATAGAATATTACCCCGAGTAATAACCAAAACAAAAGTAGGAATGTCAAAGGCAAATCCAAAACATCAAAATACTTACTTTCCAGAATATAAGGTGCACATCCAAAGTCACAAAATATTTACTTTTCAAATTACAAATTTTTGAATCCCCATCATATAATACAAACATAGGATAAGGGAGCCAGGGAAGACGACTGCACTCACAAGTCATAATGCCAAACACAACATACTCCCACTCACAGCATACACCCAATCACAACATACACCCAATCACATCATATACCCAATCATAGCATACACCAGAGTATATATATATATATATATCATAAGAGGTACGAGCAGAGTCATGTGTAATCATATGCATAAAACCATTATCATAAATCCAAAAATAAGTAGAAGAATCATATTGGAAATTGGAATAACATTTATTACAAATTTATTCAAAAGTTATCAAAATCACATAAAATGTGTCATGAGACCTACGACCGGTGAAGACCCAAACTAACCCAACTTATGGAGAACATACTCATTCTAAATCATACAAACTCCTATGAGACAATATTTCGCCTTAAAATAAGCCACATTGAGAATCTATCTCAGCTCAAATTAGTCAATAACAACAACAATAACAACCCAACAACACCAACAATCATTTCAAGTGCCGTTATAACAACAAATATATTAAATATCCTCATTTTAGCACACTTCCAAAAATTGGAGAGCATACTTATATAACAAAATTAGATGATATCCAAGCATTCCCTCCCCTTCTAATGATCATACTATACTAAATCAACATCAAATTCATATGTCTAACACAACATAACATTATGCTACATACACAGAACCAATTCGGCCCCAACATGCTACATATATGCATAAAAATAATTTTCATCCATTTCTTCACACTACCATGCTCATTTTATGATAATTAACATCAGTTCATAAATTTCAACCCAATACAACACTATGTACACACATGTATCAATTCGGCTAAGAATGACTTAGGTACATCCACTAAAGTTAAAGTTAGATGTGTGTAGTCATTAAACGATTTAATACATATGTCAAAACTCAGTTTGGAAAGGGCATTGAGGTTGTAAGGTCTAATAATGATAAGGAGTTTGTAAAATTAGTGTGTAGTCAGATGGTTAAAGATCTTGGCATAAGTCATCAGAATAGTTGTGTATGTACCCCTCAGCAAGATGGGGTGCCTGAGAGGAAACTCTCCCTAAGTTGGTTATGAAACCCGTAAGGCCAGTTTAATATTCGAGGATGAATGTTCTAAAGGGGGGAAGATGTTAGAACCTGTATTTTCATGCATTGGAGCAACTAGGAAAGTTTGGAGACCAAAGTGGTAATATTGGAAATTTTGGGATCAAAGTGGCATTATTAGAAAGTTTGGGCCAAAGTGGAATTTTTAAAAGAAGGTTCTTGAAGATAAGGTGGAACCCACTTGACTTGTGTTGGACTTTGATAGGACCAAGTGTGGTACACTTGGCAAGTTGTGTTACATTTATATACCTATATATATAAAGAGGTGTGTAAGGTTTTCTTATCATCTAGACATTTTCCACACTTATCAAAAATCAAGAACAAGTTAAGAAACCCTTGGCCAACCCCTTGGAAATTCAAAATTCATTTTCTTCTATTTCAAATTTATTTTGATGATACAAATCTACTATATTGGGTCTACTAGTAGCTCAAAGGAGTTGTTGGAGCAAGAAAACATTTCTACCAACCCCTTGGAAATTTAAAATTTATTTTCTTCCATTTTAAATTTATTTTGATGATATAAATCTACTATATTAGGTCTCCTAAGTAGCTCAAAGGATTTGTTGGAGTAAGAAAACATTTCTTACCTCAAGATTCGAACCCTAGCTCATTTAAGGAGTTAAAGCGGTAAGGTAAGATTTAATGTTATTTTATGTGTTATAAAGGTTGTATGTATGTTATAGTAAGCTGAAATTAAGGGTAAATTTAGAATTTAAGTCCAATAGGTCGTTAGCTTATTGTTTGGCATCATCGTGAATTGTTTGTAGACTTTGGACGTCCCGAAGTGTAAGTTGGAGTTAGCTTACATTTGGATTGAATTGGAGGAAGCTTGAGGTATGTAAATCACTCCCTTTCCTTCGGGGGTTGCATTCATGCTCGCAGGTTCTGACACACAGTTTGGTGACTTATCAGCTTAGGACGTTCTTCTGCGGTTTGAAGTGCTCCCCTACTCCGGAGCCCACTTTTGGTCTATATATGTACTTTTGTCCGTTGCATTATATGTATATATCCATTCATGGGTAAGACATGGCCCTGTCCCATCTTATGATTCTGTTAGTCTGTTAGAGGTCTATGGATATATACACATGTGGGTTGTCCCTAGTCCGTCTGATTAGACCTGCGTGATATGTTTGATAGGCGGTTTTACTTACCATAATGGCCTTGTCGGCCCATATTTGCACATATGATATTCTGTGGATTCCGTTTGGTCTTCGCGGGAATAGAGTTCCCTCGGGGATCATATCAAAGCCTAATTTGAACTAGGACATGCCAAAAGGAAATGGGGTGCTTGACATACATCTTTCGATATGCAGGCTATTTTCAAATAATCTTAGAAGTATAAGTAAATCTTTCTGGAAATTTTGGTAAAAATATTAGATATATTGGATCAGATTTGATAATAGGTTTGGTATTTCTGTTGGCTTCAGCCATCTATTTGAAAATTTGGTTTGGTGATTGTGTTAGGGTGCCCATCTGGGCACTAGTCATGGCCCATGGGGTTGGGTCGTGACAGAAGTAGTATCAGAGCAGTTCATCCTCGGAGTGTCCACATTCTGCAGTGGGTCTGTTAATGTGGTAATTGAAAGGAAACTCCCCTTAAATTGTTTACGTGATTCATAAGGTTAGTTTAACATTCGTGGACAAATGTTTTAAGGGGGGAGGATGTTAGAACCCATATTTCGTGCATTGGAACAATTACGAAGATTTAGGATCAAAGTGATATTATTGAAAAGTTCAGGACCAAAGTGGTATTATTGAAAAGTTTAGGACCAAAGTGTCATTATTAGAAAGTTTAGGACTAAAGTAAAATTTTTAAAAGTTGATTCTAGAAGATAAGTGGGGCCCACATAAATTTTGTATTAGCATTTAATTGGGACAATACATGTGTGGGCCATGGACACCTAATTAAGTTTTGGTCTATATATAAGATAATTCCTTATCTTTTGATCACTTTTATACTTAGTCAAAAAATAAGAGCAAAGCTAAAGAAAACCAAGAACAAGTCTCGGCCAAGGCTGGAGATTTTTGAAAATCTCTTCTAGCTCTCCCACAAATTATTTATTGGTATAAACCTACTATTTTGGGTCTTCTAAGAAACGTGGAGTAGTGGTTGAAGCAAGAAAATGCTTCTTTTATCGACTTTGGCAATTGTAGCTTATTGAAGGGTTGAAGTGCTAAGGTAAGCATTTATTCTGTTTTATGTGCTATTAAGGTTTTATGTATGTTGTAGTATGTTGAAATGAAAGAAAATAATGGAAACTTGAATGTTGGAAATGAGTTGTATGGAAGATAGGGTTGGCTGAATTGATACATGCATGTACATAGTGTTGTATTGGGTTGAAATTTATGAATTGATGTTAGTTAGCATAAAATGATCATGGTAGTGTGGAAAAATGGATGGAAATTATTTTTATGCATATATGTAGCATGTTGGGGCCGAATTGGATCCGTGTATGTAGCATAATGTTATGTTGTGCTAGACATATGAATTTGATGTTGATTTGGTATAGTATGATCATTGAAAGGGGAGGGAATGCTTGGATATCATCTAATTTGGTATATAAGTATGCTCTCCAGTTTTTGGAAGTGTGCTAAAATGAGGATATTTAATATATTTGTTATTATAACAGCACTTGAAATGATTGTTGGTGTTGTTGGGTTGTTATTGTTGTTGTTGTTGACTAATTTGAGCCGAGATAGATTCTCGGGGTGGCTTATGTCGTAATATTGACTCCTATGTTTTTTTTAAAGTTTTTAAATTGCAAAAATATATGAAGATTTGATCAAATTTGAAAGAATTTATTTATTAAAAGTTTTAAAAGTATAAATGTCCATAATTTTTTATAAAAGCTCGGATTGCTTGAAAACCGTTAGAAATGCCTCATAGAAGTTCGTGTGGTTTAGGATGAGTAAGCTCCCCATAGGTTGGGCCAGTTCAGGTTGCCACCGACCATGGGTCCTGCGCCGCCCTTATATGCGATTTTGATAATTTTTAAAAGAATTTGTGGTAAGTATTATTCTGATTTCAAATATGAATATTTTACATGTGTTTTGGATTTTTGATAATATTTTTTATGCATATAATTACGTACTACTCTGCTCATGCCTATTATGATATCGTTCACCGGTTCTCGGGCCAATTGTTGTCGTGCGCATTATGGCATATGATTACGCACGACTCTGCTCGTGCCTATCAATATATATATGTACTCCTGTGGTATACTATGATTGGGCGTATACTGTGATTGGGTGTATGTTGTGATTAGGCGTATGCCGTGATTGAGTGTATGCTGTGATTGGGCGTATGTTGTGATTGGGTGTATGCTGTGATTGGGGGTATGCTATGATTGGGTGTATGCTGTGATTGGGCGTATGCTGTGATTAGGCGTATGCTGTGTTTAGCATTATGACTTGTGAGTGCAGTGGTCTTCCCTGGCTCACTTATCCTATGTTTGTATTATGTGATGGGGATTCAAAAATTTGTATTTTGAAAAGTAAATATTTTGTGATTTTGGATGTGTACTTTATATTCTGGAAAGTAAGTATTTTGATGTTTTGGATATGCCTCTGACTTTCCTACTTTTATTTTGATTATTACTCGGGGTAATATTCTATACATTCTGCTTTACATATTCGGTACATATTTCATACTGACCCACTTTTCTTTGCATATTCGGTACGTATTCCGTACTGACCCTCCTTTTCTTCGGGGGCTCCGTTCATGCCCTCAGGTATCTGGGCACTAGTCACGGCCCACGAGAAATAAGACTCTACTACACACGGTCTGTGGACACTCCGAGGACGAACTGCTCTAATACCACTTCTGTCACGACCCAACCCATGGGCCATGACTAGTGCCCGACTGGGGCACCCAAAAACAAACGCAAAGCCAGATTATAACAGATGTATTATTTTTACAAAAATTTTGACAGAGTATCCTTTGTTTTATATACTATCCCAAATACCCTGCACTCAGAAAATCCCAACAGAACAACATATACATATACATATGGGCTAACAAGGCCACCACGGCGGTTAAAACCACTCAACATACACATCGTATATGTACAGACATACAAACTGGCACAACCCACATACACAGGCATCCATAAACCTCTAAACAACAAACAGAATCATAGGACGGGATAAGGCCCCCCGTACCCTCGAATAATGTATATGCAAAATAATAAACAAGTGTATATACCAAAGGTAGGCTACGAAGCAAGGGGAGCTCTTCAGACAACAGGTAGGTATCCTAAGATAGAGGATCACTAATCAATAAGTGAGCCAGGGAAGACCACTGCACTAACAAGTCATAATGCCAACATATCAAAAGCCCAGCGCCTTATAACCCCTGTCTAAGCAAAGCCACCCCATGGGCAAACCGACCCGCCATATACAGCCCAACACCAGAATGTATATAAGTATATATCAAAATACGCATGACAATAACTGACCCGGGAACTGGTGAACGATATCATAATAGGCACGAGTAGAGTCGTGAGTAATCATATGCATAAAAAATATTATCATAAATCTGAAAGATCAGTAAAATAGTCATGTTCGAAATTGGAATAGTAATTATTACAAAATCTAGCTGGTGGGAACTCGAACTGGCCCAACTTACAGAGAACATACTTATCCTAAAGCATACAAATTCCTACGAGGGTAGGCTACGAAGCAAGGGGAGCTCTTCAGACAACAGGTAGGTATCCTAAGATAGAGGATCACTAATCTGTACGTCGGTACCTGCGGGCATGAGACGCAACCTTACAGAGAACATACTTATCCTAAAGCATACAAATTCCTACGAGGCATTTCAAAATGGTTTTCGAGGCAATCTGAGCTTCCTATCAAAAGCTACGGACATTTATAGTTTCCAAAATCATTAAAACATAAATTCTTGCAAAATTTATCAAACTTTTACATATTCTTGCAACTTATAAATCTTAAAAAAACATAGGAAATAATATTAGTACAAATTTACATAAGAGTACCAAGGAACAAAGACGGACCATACATAAGCTCAAATTGCGGGAATAGAGTTCCCTCGGGGATCATATCAAAGCCTAATTTGAACTAGGACATGCCAAAAGGAAAGGAGGTGCTTTACATACCTCAAACATCCTCCAAACCAATCCAAATGCAAACTCAATCCAACTTATGCTTTGTGACGTCCAAAGTCTACAAACAATTCATAACAAGGCGGGATGCCCAACGTCTACAGATAATTCATAACAATTATCACGACCCAACCCCGTGGGCCGTGACTAGTGCCTGTTCGGGGCACCCAAACACAACACTAATCCAACTCAAATTATAACACTAACTAGTTTACAGAAATTTCGGCAGAGTTTCCTCTTTTTTATTGACAAACCACCTGCAAATAGAAGATTCACAACAGACAACACAGACGTACAAACAGACATACATATATACGCAGACCGACAAGGTCACCACTGCGGTTAAAACTCCCAACAAACACAGCATAGGTACATAGTATCCAGACTGACCATAAGTCTCACATATACATAATATACAGACTTTCTAATATGACCCAAACTCACAGGATGTCCACAGACCTCCAATACGAATAATCTGACTCATATGATGGGACAGGACCCCCGTCGTACCCTCGAGTGAACATAGCACAAAGTAATAAATTTGCCTATGTACCAAAAGTGGCTCCGGAGCAAAGGAGCTCTTCAAACTGCAAATAGGTGTCCTAAGCTGGTGGACCGCGACCCTTTGCATCTATACCTGCGGGCAAAGTAGCTCCGAAGCAAAGGAGCTCTTCAAACTGCAACAGGAGTCCTAAGCTGGTGGACCGCGACCCTGTATGTCTATACCTGTAGGCATGAAATGCAGCCCCCGAAGAAAGGGGGTCAGTACGAAGTATGTACCGAATATGTAAAGCGGGAAGCACATATATAAATAAGAGTAGTAGAGCAATAAAGGTATAGATTTCAAACTCCTATGGAAACTTCAGAACCTAATGTACCATTAACCAAAATCTCGAGGTACTTACTTGCCAAGACATAAGGTGTATAGCAAATGAGACCAACGTACAATATAAATGTATATCCCAGAGATACTGACTTACTTATTCCTTGACACATATAACTACGGGATAATCAAAAAGAAAATACAGAGAGCAAACGTACCTCCACATTATCTCAGGGTCTCCGTTCAAGGTTCAGATTCAGATTATAACATTTACCTTTTCCACATGCTAACTATAGAACAATTGAACCGTTATCTATCCAAAATATCAAACATCACATAACCAAGATATCAAACATCATACAACAGACAAGTGAACCATCATCCAAAATATCAAACATAGGATAAGTGAGCCGGGGAAGACCGCTGCACTCATAAATTTGAATATCTGAATAAGAAAAATCAATATCTGAATTACAAAGACCAACGTTAGATTACTCAAACAACCACAGCAAGTCCACAATACACCAATGCAATTTAGAAAGCTACGGGTAACAACTTTCATTAGTTCATAGCAGGGGTTTCCACCATAACACATGATTTTTCAGACAACAGGTAGGTATCCTAAGATAGAGGATCACTAATCTGTTCGTCGGTACCTGCGGGCATGAGACGCAACCCCCCTTTCATTAGTTCATAGCAGGGGTTTCCACCATAACACATGATTTCTTTTCTAGACCTTCACATATTTACAGATTGAATATCAAGAATAGTACTTTTGTTGCGCAAATTAACAAACCAAGGCAAAATGTACAATAATAGAATGCATACTTGGAATCTCAAAATACTTAATTATCAGAACGAATGGCGTATAACAAACAAGTTCAAGTATAGGGAAAATGCATATCGTGCAAAAGTTGGACCACTTGGATTATCGAGTCGCGCCCACCAAAAATGTATTTTGGACTGCTCGAATTATTGAGTCGCGTCCACTGAGAGTATAAACTGGACCGCTCGAATTATCGAGTCGCACCCACTGAGAGTATGAACTGGACCTCTCGGATTATCGAGTCGCGCCCTCCACTGAGAGTATAAACTGGACCGCTCGAATTATCGAGTCGCACCCACTGAGAGTATGAACTGGACCACTCGGATTATCGAGTCGCACCTACCAAGAATGTATTTTGGACCGCTCAGATTATCGAGTCGCGCCTGGCATAATGCTGACACTGGGATAGGTGAATCAACGCGAACTGTAGCCCAGCGCTTACGTATTATAGTTCATCATATTAAACAGATTAATCATAGCACAATACCAAACATAACGGAACACCAAACATAGGATAACACCAAACCACAACCATATCTATATCATAGTAAGTACAAGCAAAGTTAGGCATAATCATAGGCATAAAATATTCATCGTAAATCCAAAGGATAAGTAAAATATTCATATGTAAGAAGGTCATATTTGAGATCGAAACAATAATTATTATACCCAATGTAACTCATACATATTTCTACCGGACATTTCAACCCAGCCATACCAACAACTTTAGTACTACTATTCACATTCATGCTCTTCATTTTAATGTGCCAAACTTTACAAAAAATGGAAAATAGAGCAGTGCAACGAATTCCAAAAAAGCAACTCCACTGATACTGGGATATAGAATATAAATTCTGATCATTATGGCCATAAACACAGCATAGTTGGTTAATCGACACCTTAAGATATGACGTAAAGAGTAAACTAAAATAATAAATTGAAGAGCTAAGAGTTTATGTAATTCATTGGCAAATAGTTGTTCTGGAAAAATTTCTTTTATGTCACTCTGCATAATACTTCAATGGCATTTTTTTTATAACATACTTCACCAATGTCATCTATTTTTTTGTTAATGCACCAGAAAAGAGCCAAGTGTAGTTTTTGCAATGCTATACAAGCTCAAGTCCTCTAATATGATCTAAGCACACATACATTGGGAAAGTTTTATAGGTAATTGTAAAGAACTATTGGTCTTACAAACACACTTTCACATCCTTCAAGTGTGTCTTTTCTTTCCCTTTCAAATTTCAATCCGCTTATCCATTTCCAGATTACCCTAAAAGCACTTGAAGGTGCTACATTCCATGTTTGCTTCTATCTTGCACCTGATAACCCCTATGTTTTTGTTTTAAACTACCTGTAGGAGTTTTAGCATCTTAACAAATAATCATGGGATAACAAAGTGAAAAAAGATGAAAACCACAAACCAGTTGTCAGATTAACATCTTCAGTTACCACTTAAGCACTCCAAGATCATTAATAGTCTGATCCTTTTTCCAAATTATGTGCCAACAAAACAACATCAAAGCTTTGTTTGGTCAACTTGCAGGCAAAGGTGTAAAGCAAAAGATGTGTCACTGGCAACTATCTTTCTTGACATCAATATAAACGGCATAATATCACACATAGCAAATGTCATACAACAAATGAACTACAATTACATAGCAGGAATATTGTGGATGATAAAGATGACTCAAGTCCGAATAATCACTGGGGAGACATTATAGCAATCCATGAGATACACAAGCAGCAGACATATTGTCAGTAACCAACTGCAGTTATGAGACTATTGAGCAATCATATATGATTTTTTTCATAATTAATTAAATCATGCCAAAGGATGGAATGCCTTACATACCTCAATTCCTTTTTCCAAACAAATCCCAATACAAAGCCGATCCTACTTATACGTCTGGATGTCCAGCGTCTACAAACAAATCACAATCACGCCAAACAATTAGCTAAAGGCCTTATTGGTAGATGTGTTTTTGACCCAATTGTATAGGCTAATATGAAACATTGACCATCTAAGGTTGTCTCAGGACTTGGTGACAAGCAATGTCAATAATGAAAAGAAATTTCCCCAGAGAAAATCTCATCAATGTTTTTAATAAAGATGAAGTAAACAGCTGAAGCTTTCTTGGGACAAATTATTAAGAATGCTATGATTACTGTTCTAGCATAATTTGATGATTCTCAGAACTAAATTACTAAAGCTGTTGGGGCCATTGCAAGGTTAAACATAATGAGGATTATTAATGAGCCAACTGCTACTGCAATTCTTATGGTTTGGACAAGAAGGCTTCAAAAGGTGGTAAAAAGAATGTTTTCATCTTGGTTTTAAACCAGATTGGAGGAGCTGAACATGGACCTGGTCTAAAGGGAAGAAATAATAACAAGCAACATCCGATAGAAGCAAAAAAACCAATTTTTCTGAAGCAACAGACAGAATATAAGAATTTGAATTGATAAAATGTTCTGAAGGAAGGAGAAACATTAACAATCAACCTAGAATAGGAGAAAGACAAACTTTTAGATGAACAAACCTAATTCAAGTATTTGAATTGATGCAGGGAGTTTGTATAGCCAATCCTAACTGTTTCAAATAGTAAGCTTGCAGTAGAGCTAATTAAATCTTAGTGAAATTGATGCTTTGAACTAAGTAGGATAACAGCTAAACCAGATATTTCCTTTGACATAAATCAACTTACATAGTATTGAACAGAAAATTTAAAATCAAGTCACAAATTACAACCACAGAGATGCAGAAAAACAAATGGCTAACAGAAAAGCTGAAGATCAGACCGCTCAGATTATCGA
>DF360671.1:21623-59516 GCA_000787875.1 Solanum virginianum
AGAATAAACCAAAATATCATTAATAAATATGATCACGAACATATCTAAGAATGGTCTGAATACCCAGTTCATAAGGTCCATGAATACAGCTGGAGCATTTGTCAGTCCAAAAGACATAACCCTGAATTCATAATGCCTGTATCGGGTCCTGAATGCTGTATTGGGAATATCCTCCTTTCGCGCTCGCACCTGGTGGTAACCTGACTGCAGATCTATCTATAAGAAATACTTAGCTCCTTGTAACTGGTCAAACAAATTGTCAATCCTTGGGAGGGGGTATTTATTCTTTATCGTTACCTTATTTAGCTGTCGATAATCGATGCACATCCGCAATGATCCATCTTTCTTCCTCAGAAATAATACCAGAGCTCCCCAGGGTAATGTGCTAGGCCGAATAAAATCTTTCTCCAACAGATCTCTCAGTTGCTCTTTCAATTCCTTCAATACTGCTGGTGCCATTCTGTATGGAGGAATAGAAATAGGCTGAGTGCCTGACAGTAAATCTATAGTGAATTCCACTTCTCGCTCAGAAGGAAGGCCTGGAAGCTCATCTGAAAATACATCTGGGAATTTATTGACGACTGGAATTGGCTAAGAGGTAGGTGCCTCTTCCTCTAAATTATGCACATGGACCAGATTATAGAGATAACCTTGTCTAATCATTTTTCTTGCCTTGAGGTATGAAATAAACTTACCCCTCAGTGAGGCGGTACTACCCGCCCACTCGATAACTGATTCCCCTGGAAATTGTAATTGGACTATCTATTTTTTGACAATCAACACTAGCATAACAATAAGCTAGCCAATCCATACCCATAATCATGTCGAAATCAGTCATATCCAACTCTATTGGTTCGGCCATAGTGCAATGGCCATAAATATATACCGAACAATTTCTACAAACCTGATTGATAATAATAGATTCTCCTATTGGTGTAGCTACCTCAAAAGGCTCTATTGGCTCAGACTCTATGTCAATTGTTTTAGCAACCAAAGGAGAGATATACGATAATATAGAACTAGGATTAATCAATGCATACACATCTTGAGAGCAAACTAGTAATATACCTGTAATAACATTCGGTGATGCCTCTTGGTCCTGACGGCTGGCCAAAGCATAAGTTTGGTTCGAACGACCGCTAGAACCCAGGACTCCACCATGACCTGTTGATGCTGGAGTACCTCGCCCTGTAGGGTGCATAGCTACCGAGGCTAATGATGAACCTCCGACTGACCCGGTAGACTGAGCTGACCCATTTGCACCACCTCTATCCGAATAGTCCCTCATCTAGTGGCCCAGCCGACCACACACAAAACAGGTACCCATGGCACGAAAACACTCCCCGAGATACTGTTTCCCACAATAAAAACATGGAGGCCTGGATGGTATTATCTAGCTGCTGGATCAGGCCTGACCCTAAATGACTTCCACCCTCTGACCTCCTACTGGTGATCTGCGGGGATGTTCCCCATACTGACCTGGGAGGATATCTACTCTGCTGCTGCTGGGGCTGTCTGCATCGTTAATCCCCTATATACCCGGATGACCTGGTCCTCTTGAGCTGACCTTTGTCATCTGCTTTATCAACTAACATCCCCTGTGGTGGTCCTCCATGCCCTAGGCATGGGCCTGAATACGAGCAATGTCTATGCCGGTCTGGGCCGCCATCACTAAGCAACTGTCGATATAATACGGGTCTAACCCCACTATGTACCAGTGCATCTAGTCGGTCATATTAGCAACATATGTGGGCGTATACCTGGACAGCGAATCAAATTCCAAGTTATATTCCCAAACTGACCTGCCCCGCTGTTTTAACAGTAGGAATCTATCCTCTCTGGCTCGCCTCACCTTCAGAGGTAAAAAGTGGGCCAGAAAAGCTTCGGTAAACTTGCCCCAAATGGCTGGAGGGGCACCCTCTCCTCTAGACAGTGTCCATGACTCATACCAGTTAGCTGGCATATCATGCAGTCGGTAGGATGCCAGCTCAACTGATTCTGTCTCCGATGCACCGATCAGTCGCAGAGTCCGCTATATCTGCCAAACAAACTCATAGGGGTCCTTCACGGGTTTGGACTCGAAGAACTCTGGTGGCCTGCATATCAGGAAATTACGAGCCCGCGAGCTGTCACAGCAAGCTGCCTGGTCACTGCCTGCCCCCTGTCTGTAAGCCTGGCCTGCCACCAGCTGGGTCAATAACTGGATCGCCTCTCATAACTCCCTAATCTCTATACCCTGCTGAGTGGCTGGAGGTTTTGGCACTCGAACCTTAGGAACTGGCGGGGTAGCTGAACCAGCTGTCGGGGGTGCAATTTCTAGCCTGCCTTGAGCACGAGCCCTAGTAGTCCCCCAGGCTCAATGGGTCTCGCCTATCGCTGTAGGCCTGCCCTTCGGGTAGCTGGCATCTTTCTCGGAAGTATCACTTAAATGAAAACAGTCTGTCAGAAAAGGGGTCATCCTAATAACATCACTCTATTGCACGATCTAAGATCACAAAGAAAGAATAACATTCTAAATGCCCTGTAGCCTCCTGTCTATAGAAGTGGTGCACAACACACCGATAAACAAGACTCTACTAGACACGGTCTATGGACATTCTAAGAATGAACTGCTCTGATACCACTTCTGTCACGATCCTACCTCGTGGGCCGTGACTAGTGCCCGGGTTGGACACCCAAACACAATCACAAAGCTGGATTACAAACAGATGACTTATTTTTTTTAAAACAAAAATTTTGGCAGAGTTTTCTTTATTTTACTGATTATCCCAAAATGACCTGCATATCAGAAGATACCAACAGAAACCAAACAGAGCCAATAGAATATCCTATAGGCATATACGGGCCGACAAGGCTGCCATGGCGGGTAAAATCACCCATCAAACACATCATGTAAGTCTGATCAAACTAATTGGGCACAACCCACACCTGTATGTATCTATAGACCTCTAAACCAGCTGATGGAATCATAGAACGGGAAAGGGCCCTGCCGTACCCTCGAATAGTCATATATGCAAAATAACGAACAAGTATCTGTACCAAAAGTAGGCTCCGAAGTAATGGGAGCACTTCAACAACAGAAGGATATCCTAAGCTGGAGGGTCACCAAACTGTACGTCAGTACCTGCGGGCATGAAATGCAGCCCCTGAAGAACGGGGGTCAATACGAAATACGTACAGAGTATGTACAGCAGAGTGTATAGAATATAAATCAGAATAATAATCAAAACAAAAGTACAGAGGTCAAATACATATCCACAAATATCAAAATGTTTACTTTCAAAATATCAAATCATGCCTAACGCACAGGAACGATAGTCGCCCACCCGTCAATGGCGCCATACCATAGCATAACACCCGAAAGTTCAAATCTTCGAAATCTCCGTCACTTATCACAAACATAGCAAAAGCCCAATCACAGTACAACACCTATCTAAGTAGAGCCTGGCCCTTGGACGAAGCCGACCCGTCGAACACAACATAACACCGAAATACATATACATATCATAATGCACATGATAACAATCGGCCTGGGAATCGGCGAGAGATACCATAAGAGGCACGAGCAGAGTCGTGAGTAGTCATATACATAAGATCATTAGCATAAATCCAAAAGATCCGTAAAATGGTCATATCTAAAATCGAAATAGTAATTATAACAAATTCTTTCAAAATTACACAAGTTTTAACCTAGTCTCACAACTTACAGTTTCAAAGACATAAGAGTCAATATTATGACAATTTATCATAAGAATGCCAAGGAACAAATACGAATCATACTCAAGTTCGGATTGCGAGAATATAGTTCCCTCGGGACTCATATCATAGCCTATTTTCAGCTAAGTCATGCCAAAAGAAAAAGGGTGTTTTACATACCTCACGCTCTCCAATATAATCCAAAAGCATCTATCATAGCCTATTTTTAGCTAAGTCATGCCAAAAGAATAAGGGTGCTTTACATACCTCAAACACTCTCCAAAACCATCCAAACGCAATCCAAATCCAACCTATGCTTCGGGATGCCCAAAATCTACAAACAAGTCATAACAATGCTAAATAATTTGCTAAAGACCTTTTGGGCATTAAATTCCAAGTTTGCCCTTAATTCTACAAACTTTTAGGCAGCATTTCCCCTTAAAATAAGCCACCCCAAGAATCTATCTCAGCCCAATTAATCAATAACAACCCAACAACATCAATAATCATTTCAAACAATACTATAACAAGAATAGTTTTATGTATCATCATTCAATAATAGTCCAGTAATTCGGCTAACACACTTCATAGACATATAGGTGATTTCCAACCATTCCTTTACCCTACAATGATCATATCATGCTAATTAAGAACCAATTCCTAGTTTTAACACAATACAACACTACACAACACACACCACATGGCCTCCCCCTTTACCTACACAATTCACTTCCAACAATCAATATTTCATAATTTTTCTTCATTTTAACATACTACAACATACATACATCCTTTATTACACATAAAATAAGATTAAATCATTCCTTTTCACTTCAATTCCACAAATGGACTAGGATTCCAAAGATGATGAAATAGATGCTTAAATACCCCAACAACACCTCCAAGCTACTTAGGCGCCTCAATATAGTATGATTGTAACATTAAAATAATTCTAGAGAGGATGGAAAAGAATTTCAAATTTTTCCAAGCTTGGCCGAGAGGTTCTCTAAGGTGTTCTTCAGCTTTGCTCTTATTTTGGCTAAGTATGGAAAAGATAAAAAGATAAGAAATTATCTTATATAGATATAAGCAAGGATTTGGTCAAGTGTATGTGTAGTCCAATCCACACTTGTACCAATTCAACACAAGTTTTAGGTGGACACCACTTAAGTCTTCAAGAACCCTAACTTACATAAATTCCACTTTTGGCCCCAAACTTTTCCTAATTGATCCAATGAAGGACATACGGGTCCTAACAACTTTTCCACTCAAGGACGGGCTCATTAGGGAATTGGAGTTTAACCCTATGGGCTCTACAATAAATAGACACATAATATGCATGCAACCAATTCATCCCAAGAATGATATCAAGATCTACCATATCTAATTCAACAAAATCACAAGGCAAGAGTTTATGCAACATAGACACAGGATAATTTCTATAGACTCTTCTAGCAACAATAGACTCACCAATGGGTGTAGACACTTCATAAGGTTCACACAATAATTCAGGACTAAAATGAAGCTTTTTTACAACAAAAGGAGTAATAAAAGAAAGAGTGGCACCCGGGTCTGTCAATGTATACACATCAAAATTAAAAACCTTTAACATACCTATGAAGCACCATGACAAGTTTTGTGACCCCTAGAGGTATATTGTTGAGAACATTGACGGTCATCCTCATAATCCATAGTAACCCATGAACAATGTGTCGATTCATGATCCTTTACACCACATTCAAAACACGTACTCAAATCGGCCAAACAATTTCCTGGATGGTACTTTCCACACTTGTAGCACTGAGAAGAAGCTTGAACACCAACACTATTGTCTTTCCTTTAAGCATATGGACAACTAGGAATCTTGTGTCCCTTCTTGCAACACCCAAAGCATGGACCCGTGTTCCTCCAATATGTACCACTATGATTTTTCCACATTTTGGGCACCTATGGCAAGTCTCCCACTATTTCCACATTCAATTTGGACCCCTCTTCTCCCAATAACCCTCAACTTACGCTAAACACCTCCCTTGATATTTCTTGCCATACCCTTGGAAAGTGAAAAAAGGAATCCTTTTCTTCTTGTACTTAGAAACTGGTAGACTAGTATAAGATGAGGCACCACCAACTCGGGTCCTCTTAGCCTCACTCTCTTTCCTCTTATCCCTTGAACACTTGGGAGCACTCACTTGTTGATTGAGTTGAGCAGTTATAACCATGCCCAATAGCCATGAGCATTATGAACCTCCGCATTCGACATATTACCGTTGGGAAGTTGACCTTCAAGTGAGAGGTGGTCACCACCTTGCCCACCATTCTATGTAGCTTGAGATATTTTTTGAAATTTAACGATTAAGAATCAGGAATAAGTCTTAAAGGACTTAGCTCCATCGCACGACATAGATCATAAAGAAGTGCAACATTTCCTAAAATGCCTCATAGCCTCCCATTCATAGTTGTGATGCACTTCATAACCATGAATTAGACTCTAATTGGTGAGGACCATTAACAACCTAGTGCTTTTATACCATGTTTGTCATAATCCAAGCCTAGGGCCTAGACATTACACGGTGATTGGGAACCCGAAGGGACCCAAACAAGCCTCTTAGCATATCAATCGCACATCCTTGGTTGCAGAAGCAAAGTAAACAATAACAAGAGGTATAAAGCAAGGAATCGGGACTAAGGGATGTTTTGATAATCATAAAAGCATAAAGAGTCAAACTTATAGGATAAATACATCATAATATTCCAACAACACTTCTAACATAGAATGGAGCGGGTGCCAAGACACTTTCCGGACTCACCATCATAATAACATGTTTTCAACAAAAGAAGTCTCAATATGGAAAGAGTAGTAAAGATAGTGTCCCAGACTTGAGGACTCACCAAAGCTTGCTTCAAAAGATCGTACTAGCTATATGGAGGAAGATCAAGTGGTGCTCCGATCCCTACATGGTAATATCATGTAGGCATAGAATATGAATTGTACATTTGGATGTACTAAGCATGTAGGATGCAATGCAACAAGACATAAGCTAATAGTAATAAGTAATAAATAAGTGAGATCTCAATATGGCATGCATGGTCAATGCTTGAAGTAAAACATGCTTGTAAATCATTAAACTTGAATAGAACATAATACATGTGTGGGAAGAGACCCTAACCGATGAAATTAAGACCAAGTGATCTACAACTTGGAATCCTGATGATTACCCCTCAATGGTAAAAAGGTGGTCTACTTGCCAAGGTAAATCATATTGCACCTTATGGGAGCCCGTCCCATTTCAGAGTAGATTTCATGATAAAGTGCACTACATGGATCTACTAGTATAGCAAGGGTAAAGTATAATCCTATATCTGCACAGAGTTCGAGAAAAGGAGTTGGGCCCTTAAAGATAGTCCACACCAACATCTAATCCATCGGTGCTAAGTCTAATCCCACCGAATACTTGTAGTAATCATACTTTAATAACTTGTAAGAAATATGGAAACATGATATGAATAGCTCTTAAACATACTTGACCTCTAAAGGTGAGCCTAACTTGAAATATGAGAGTTGATCATAATCATACATGAACCCTTTCTTTAACATAAATAACTCACAAGAGGTAAAAATCTTAAAATAGGGTTTAACTTGATACTTGTAACATCATAGATACTTTTCATGAATTCAACACATACGTGAAAGCCCTTAATTGTCATAGTCACTTGACTTGTAAATCATGAAATAGATCATCAATAACTTGAGAATTCTTGACTTGACATTTTATTAAACACTTGGTGGGTTCTTGATACTAGTTCAAAATCATATAGTGAAATCATGTGAGAAAACTCAATGCAAATCAACCCACCCACATATTGTACAACCCTCATGTAAGGTACCTTCAAATACGTCATCAAATCTCATAATATATCATAGTTTCATAACTCAAAACGTGCATAGTCTCAATAGGCACAATTAATTCATGGTATGAGCTTAAAATAGATATTCATGAGTAATCAACAATACTTGATTAAAACCCCAACATAAATCATACTCATATTTCTTAATAAAAGATAACATAAATCATGCTCATATTTCATAATAAAAGATACCTATTGATAATACAACTTGAAAACATGCAATTTTCATAAAAAGGAAGATTGGACGCCATGGGTGAAAGGATCTAATGGATGAAACCCACATACCTCAAACTTGGATTTTCTTGAAATGAGCTCGAAGAGAACTTGGAGCTTGAAGAGAAACTTTGAGTCCAAAGTTAGACTTGAAATCCTTGAAATTTGAATGAGATATTTAGTTAAGCCTTGGAGTGGTTTTTGAGAAGGTCTTCAGTGATATAGAGTTGAAAAAAGGCTAAATATAAGCGTTTTTACGCATAAGTGGCCCAATGCCCTTGGCCGAGATAGAAAAATTAAAGAAAAATTAATAGTACCCATCATAAAGGACAATTTAACATTGATTCGCGCTCCTGGCACGTCGCGGCCAGGGTGCGGATGCTATCTGGAAATCATAAATTAGCAAAATTTATTTTTCGCTATGGGTCCTCTAAAATCCAAGTTATACCCATTTTCCCTTCAATTTTGCCCCTTGACTGAGAATATAAAGTCAGATTTTCGATATCATGCACAATTTTGAGATATATGAAAATTATGATTATGGACATTTTCGAAGCACATTTTTGGGGCATTTCATTATAGATGTGCATAAAGACTCAAAATAATTACAATTAACTCAAAGATTATGATCATGAAATTTTGCATACTTAATTCTCATACATGAACTCAACTCAAGTAGACGAAAGGTCACATCGACAGACTCAGTGTTACACTTTAGGAAGCCTTACATACCTGGAATTATGAAGAACGATTCTTTGACGATCCTCAAGCTTGAACTCAAACCCTTGTTTTCCTCTCTCCTTCGATGCTCTCAAGATTTTTTAAGTGTATATTGAGGAATAATACACCTAGGGTACCAATAAGGGACATAAAATAAGTCCTTAATGTCATAGGTTTTAATTAAAAAGGGTAAGAAAGTATTAAAATACCCCTCTTAAAATCTGTCGAGTAAAACCACTAGAGCCCGTCTACGGGTCGAAAGTGACACCTCGTAGGTGAAGGCATCCAAAAATTGAGTTACTGGAAATTAGACCTAGGATTTACGAACAACTTTCTATGACTCATAACATGAACCACGGGTCATCTAGTAACACGTCATCTAGTGTCATATCTACAAGCTTGTAAATATAGAAAACTCAAAGAAATACATGTCTCAAATGTCTAGTTCTCAATAGAACATAACATAATAATGGATTCCAAAAAGGTGTTCTAAAGACATAAGCAGCTACTCAAGAATAATTCAAAAGCTCTATCTTATAATGAGAAAAGTCCAACTAGAGGGACAGGACTAGTGACCACAAAAATGTAGCAAGGGTGAGCACCAACAACAGGATATTCAACAAATGGAACTAACCTAAAGTAAAGCAATGAAGAATACAAGTACTCCTTAACACCCAACCACTTACTGCCGAATTACAAACTTACACTCAGAAAAGCCCCAACACATTATATACGACATAGAGAAATCACAAGGATATAGATATACTCATCACATAGCATCACATAAAAACAAATGTCCAACCATAAACAAGTCAAATGGTACAATGGATATCCAATCTCGAAAGCATTTCATATAATAATAGCAAGCCAGACTAACATGGGATGGAGTGAATGCCATGAGATGTAAATAATGTGATACAATATCAAATAATCATGATGTGTATCTGTCCTAGATATATATCTACATATCATAATTATGCCTTAGATCGGAACCTATTTGGGCCATACATGGACCATGTATCCACCGGAACCATTTTCCTCGGCACTTACTTTCATATCTAGTCGGAACTATTTCTCTTCGCCTTTTCATTTCTTTTCTTTTTCATCGGCCGGAACCATTTCCCTTTGGCTTTTAATTTTCAATGCATCATCAAGCAAAAATATATATAGATCCATAATAATTATGGTCATATCAATAAAATATACAATATGCCCATATGAAACATGTCTCAACAATTCAAATTGAGTAACTCAATATCCTAAATGTCACATGTTGATCAATATCGCAATATAATCACAATCTCAATGACATTAACATCTCAAAATAAGCACCATCTCGATATCAACATCAATTGATTCATAAATTCCTATATATTTTGTATCCACAATTAATTCACAAGTCAAGATATCACCATATGACTAACTACTGAATCCAAAATATCATAATCAAGCCTATATTGATCCAATTCTATCCCAAAGCACTCAAATCTATACACATAGGAGAATACAAGGTTCAATCATACTTAACAAAAGGTTAGAAATCTACCTGCCTTATATAAAGTCCCAAATCCAGGCAACTCCAAAGCTTTTCCCTTATTACGATACTCTAAATCATCAAAATCTATTCAAATGTAGCATCACAATCATATAACGAATCTAATGACACCAAAATCAATCAATTTAGAGAAAGAAGGTAAAATGGTCAAAAATTCACTGCCAGAAAAAGTAGCTAGAATCTGAAAATTAATACATGACAATGATCCTCACATAACAAGGAAACCAATGATGAAATCGTTTTGAAAATGGAGTTAAGACGAGGGAGAAATCATCAATTAAAGATAAGAAATCCATATCCGAAAAATCTCCAAATTCCACCTTTAAAAACATAAAATCATAAGTTAAAAATATAAATTAATCAATAGAAATAATTGAAATATGTTAGAAAATAGTTAGCCAATCAATTTGTCTTCAATAACCTTGACAAATTCTCTCTAGAATGAACCTTGGAATGTCAAAAATAGTGGAAGGGTTTAAATCACATCTTTTAAATACTAGAACTGCTCTAACACAGTTTGCACTCCGTGAATGAGGATAATTGACCGCGAATGAGGATGATTGACCACAAACGAAGGTATAGGAGGACAGTACTCCGTGAACATAGGTCCAATGCGGAAGCCAAAACTGGTTGTGCTCCATGAATGCGGGCCTCTCTCCGTGAAAGTGGAGGTCTAAATAATGTGACCTCTGCAAACGCAGCCCAAAAGGCGTGAAGCCAAGTACAACTCACACCTACACCAGAAATAGTTAGACCAGCATAACACAACAAAATATGTTAGGAATTAGACCCTCAGTAATTTATTCAAAACCCCATAAACACAAATAAAACATGGAACCTTACCAAAAATGACATACCAAATTCAATAGAATTATCAGAATTTAAGTTCGGTACCTCCTTGGCCTAGAACCCAAAAGATCATTTAAACTAGTTTCGGACTCAAAAACTCAAAACACTAACAAAAGCTCTGAATATTGCAACAAAGTCATTTCTAACATTAGTTTCATCACCCGAAACCACTAGAAATGATGAAATTTCTATCCGAGCCTCCGAACTCCAAATCTTGATCTAAGTCAAACTTATGATCCAAAATGAACTAAAAATACAACTTTCGGACTAAAATCTCCATTTTAACTCTAAATATTGTTTGAAAGTTCTCTTAGATCAGATTCAGCAATCTGGAGCTGATGGAATCGACAAAATTAAAATTTCACACTCGAAACTCAAAATAATCAGAAAATTCAAATTTCCAACATTAAACTTTTTAAAACACTTTCTTTCGCAAAACCCTAACTTTTTACAAGATTCTCAAAAATTCTACTTTTATATTTGACCAAAAATGAATTAAAGCAACTTTCAGGAAGGACAGAATTTGGTTAACAATACCAAAGATGACCTTTGAGGTCATTATAGTTGGATGTTTGGACACCATCATTGAGTTCGAAATATCAAATTTGATAAGACAGCATGGTTCATTTGGATGTATAAGATTTCTAACAAATTCTGAGCATCCATAGGGGATTTTTTTTACTTGGTATTGTAGCTAGTGCACCTCAATTTTCTTATTGCATCCACGAGCCTTGAGCCACATTTTTAAAGGCCAATAAGATTAGTCTTTATGATCATGGGATTAGCATTTCATCGCCATTTTTGATATTCATAATTATGGAGGTTGGCCGTACAATCATATGAGTAATTTGTGGGCCTAATCAATATTTGTCCATTACTATCACAGAGACTAGGTTCTGCCTGAACTCAACTCATTTTCAATGTTTAAATAGATGATATCTCGAGCTTCAAACCTTCAAATTGAGTGGTTTTAATTGATGTATGTTGGAAATTGGCATCAACCTACATTAGAGACATTGGGAGAGATTATAGAGCATCAAATTAAAGTAAGTTTCTTCCTGAAAAGAATGCTTAGGTCCTTCAATAGTGATTTTATTTGTGCATTCGTCGCATGAGATAATTTTTGCCTTTTCAAGCATTAAATTATGTCTCATTTTGGGATACAAGTTCAGTAAGCTTTCTAGATCAATTGACAGATAGAGGTGGATCTACATGGTGCAAAAGGGGTTCACCCAAACCCCTTCGGATGAAATATTATACTATCTATGTAGGTTCAAATTTCAATTTTAGTTATACATATTTAACATTGCACCCCCTTAACATGAGACTATTGGATGGTTTAATGGTAGAGTAGTAAAAGGTGTCCCATTTTAATTTGTCCGAGATCAATTCTTGGGGAGTGCATTTGTTTTGCTTGTGAATATGAACATGTATGTCTCTTACTAGCTATTGGTTGATATATCGTTTGGCAGTATGTGCCTACTTTCTACTTCTTCGTTTTTTAAAAATAATTGATATATATGTTATATGTATATATAGAAAACATTACACTCTTTTATTTAATTTTCAAAAACTGATAAAAATGAAAATTTGAAAATTATGTCATGCAAATTCTTCAATTTATGGATTTCTATTAAAACTTTAAATAAATTTAATAATAATCCAATGAATAAATTGATTTCAAAGTAAATATCATTATATGTTTAAGAAACTTTTTAATTAAAAAATTTAATTTTAGATAAAAAATACTAAATTTATGTGTAATTCATCCAAGAAAGTGATTAAAGAGTTGTTTGAATATTATTGGTTAAGAATGTGTATACAAACTTGCAAAATTTATGATATGATCCTTTCATATCTAATTTGATCTTTACCAACACTATCAGCATGCATAATGTTTTCGGAACCCTAGAACGAAAATCCTGCATCTGCCACTGTTCACAAAGTCAGTCTTAGGATTCCCAGTACAAGTCGTACGATCTTGATTTGACTCAATTTTAGACCCATATCAAATTGTTGTAACTCTGATATCCAAATATTTGCATTGACATTCTGATAGTGTTTTTGATAGCTTGGCACTAATCGGAGGTCATTCAGAAAGAGAAGGATTTGTAATAGAGGTTTTGGAGTGCGCATTTTACTTTGAGGTAGGATATGGCTTATTGATCTTTATATTGAGATTGACATTATGATTTTCAACTCATATTTATCATGTTTTGTGAGTAGAATCTATGCCTTATCTTATTTTTGGGTAGTTCTAAGTTGTTTAGCATGCCTGCTTTAGTTGCATTGGTTGTATCTTGCTTCATAGTTTTCTGTCAGTTGCATTAATATTGGTCGCTTGTTCTTAGCCATAATGTAGATGTAGGCTAGTGATTGTCTTACACATATGTGTTAGAGCTGATTATCACTAGAAGTTCTCAGATAATGTTTTGGATGGCTTAGAGCTTTTGTAGACCGGTATAGTAGACTTAAATTTGGTAATATGAGCCTTAGCTAGGTCGTAACCTAATTATTATGCTCTTCCATCGATAAATCGTCTTATGATTTGACTCTACACTATTTCAGTTGTAAATTGGGTGATCTTCGATTATTGTCGTTATTGTTTGAAGCCCGAGCATATTATCATTAATCATATTTAAAGACAAAGCATATTATCATTAGCTATGGTTTGAGGCCCAAGCAAATGATCATCAGTCATGTTGTACAAGGATCAAGCATATCAATCACTCTGGTTTTGTTGTCCATTAATTCCAGGTCATCTTTATTTTTAGTTATTTGTAACGATGCACTTGTTGAAGGCCTCTATCATTTGTATCTGCATCATTAAATGATGTAGGTCTAAATGGATGTTAGTACATCGAATATTCTGGTACGTAAAATGGCTAAGGAAACAAATGAGGCTCAAAGACACATCAACCATGTCAGCTTAACCTATCAATGCAATAATCCATAACTCAACTCAGTAAGGGCGTCCAACATTTTTATAATGAATCAATGCTCCTAAGGAAACTCTAACATGCAAATCAGTCAAATTAGGTATGTATAATCAGGGAGATTCTTTAACCGACAACCATCACATATGAGCTGATGATGATACAACACTTGCATTATCGTTGCCTCGGCCATCCAATACTTGTCAAAGTAAGGGATGATCAAACCAATTTGGATCCAAAATCAATGTCCACCGTTTTGGGACATAAGAGGCATAGTCCCTATCCTATGCTCACAACATAGTTCATAGGTTAGAGTTGTTATCCATTCATGCCCATGTTGGTGCTCAATACTCCTCCCAATGACTCAATATAGTCAGATCAATCAACTCAATCACATCTTTATATTGACTCCAATCAAACTTCATCCAATCACTCAATAAAATCAACCAATCTAGACTATCAATCAAGCATACTATTAGGACTCATTAAATTATTCAAAACTCTAACATAAATAGTCATTTAAACTACAACCATCATGCTCATCACACAAAAACATGTAAGATGCTCCAGTATGATTATGTTTGTTAAAACTAATTAAATATGAGTGTATCTAAAATAAATGCTTATTTAATTTTAAAATATTTTTTTTTAGTTTGACTAATAAAATTTTGAAAAAGTGAAGAAGGTTTAATAAATGCTAGGAGATACGAAAGTGATAATCTGCTGAAGAGGTTTAAATGAAAAATTAGAGGTTGAAGGGCAGAAGGCACTGTTTGAGGATAGGATGGTGTTTAAGAATGGTTGCGTATAAGTGGGGAGGTGGAGAAAAAGCATTGTCAATGCATATTTTGGGTCTCTCACATAATTGAAACGCCCCAAAAAGTGTCCAAAAATATGCCTCAGAAATCTCCATAATCGTAATTTCCATATGTCTCAAAATTTATGCGTGATATCGAAAATCCAACAACATATTCTTGTTCAGGGTGAAAAATTGAGTGGGAAATGGGTATAACCCAATTTTAGAGGACCCGTAGTGAAAAAGAATTTCACAAAAATTTCACTTCCAATAGGGGTACGTGTTTGCTCTGCGACGTGGAGCCGTCGCGGAGATATGTTATTTTGTGCCAGTTTTCCTGTTTCGGTTCAAGACCTTTGGGTCTTGGGCCTAAGCCTTCCTATACGTAAAAATATCTATACTTAGTCATTTTTCAACCTCATATCATACAAGACATTCCCCAAAACCCTCTCAAACACTTAGCCAAATATTTCACTCAGATTCAAGTGTCTCAAACTCATTCCGAATCTTAAGGAATTCACTCAAGCTTCTAGTTCTCATTCCAATCTTCATCAAGGGAATATCTAAACTTGAGATGTATGAGTTTCAACCATTGGGTTCTTCAACCATGGTGCCCAACCTTCCTTTTTTATACAAATGACATATTTTCAAGTTGATTTACTCATGAGTATTCTTACTATGAACGTGATTATACGTGTAACAACCCATTTAGTCATGTTGATATAGAGTTTTGTATGTTATAAAAAAAAGAATTTATCCCATAAATTTTAAAAGCGCTTGTTGGACTATTCAACAGTTTTCATTATTTAGTTAAGGGGTAAATTTAGAGTTTAGGTAATACTCTATACCACTTATCCTAAATTAATTAAAATAAGTAGTAGGATTTATCACTTTAGTATATAAATAAATAAATACGTTAAAGAAAAGAAGGATTTAAGCGCTTAATGCCCAAAGTAAATAAAGAAAAGAAGAGTGGCCACACAGCAAAGGGAAAAGAGAAAAAGAGGCGCACACAGAAACGAAAAGAAAAGCTTGCAGCGTCTTTTGAAACTGTAGAGCAAGGTAATGCATTATATTATTATTATGAGTACTATGTTATATTGTGAAAAGAATAAAGAATTAAAAAGTAATATATGTGTATGATGAGTTGGAAAGTTACAGTAAATAAATTCAATCATTTCCTTCATTCGTCATCCTATGTATAGTTTAATCTTAGTTTTAAATATTCAATTATTATTTTATAATTTATTTTTTTAATATATAAAGATAGGTAATTTGAAAACAATTATAGTATATTATATTACATCAATATCATTAGATTATCAATACTAAAAAAACTGAACTTAACCCTAAATTTGAAAAATTCAAGAATTGATTATAAAATTGGATGACTTTTAGGTCTAGGCTAGACATATAGCAATATGAGTGTCTATGAACACATTATCTTATGAACATTCTATATTTGATAGATTGGAAAAATTAGGAGGCACTAATCGGAGGAAAGAAAAATCATCAGTGAATTAACTTGCTTGATTCGGTTCTTCGGTTGAGGTAGGTTATGGTTTATTCTATCTAATAGAGAGACTCTTAATAGCGATTGATAATCATTGAGTAAAGCTGTGATATTTTCTATGCACTTAATTTTTGTGGTTAGGTTTTCTGATGTATTTTATGATTGGTCTGCAATCCCAAGACCATGAAATCCATAATCTTGAACTTGGGTAAGTTATGTATTTACGCTTTGAGCTTTGACTCCTTTGATGATTTATGCTATGAAAGACTTCCCTTATTCCCTTAACCCCTATTTATACCCTCTTATTGTTGTTTGATTATTTCTGCCACCAAGGATATGTAAATGATATGCTAAGAGGCTTCTTTGGGGTCCGCTTTGGGTTCCCATGCCGTGTCACGTCTAAGCCCTAGGCTTGGGTTGTGACATCTATATTATATTATTCTTCTTATTTTATAGTTTTATAACACATTATCAGCATGAGCCTACACCATCTCAAAATTTGAAGGGTTAGATATGGGTATTTCTCATAGTAAGTTATCCATTCATTAACACATTTGTTTGACTGATTTTGGTGCCACATACACAATCTCAATAGCAAAAAATATTTTCTCATCGAAGTATGGGCAAGATAAATATTACTATGATTACTAGTAGTGCTAATTTGATTGAGGGCTTTGTAAGAGCCATTATAATTCTGCATAAGGGAGGTGAACTCATCTTAACTAATATTATGTTTTCTCCTAAATCTTAGAGAAATTTGTTGAGTTTTAATGATATATGTGAAAATTGTTATCATATCAATACAATGGATGAAATTAATATTGAATATCTTGGTAGCAGTAACAACTCAGATGTTTCTAAGCACAGATCAAGCTTTAAATAGTCAAGAAATTCAAGTCTATAAATTTTTTTGTGTTTTGCGGACACCATCTACATGCCATAAAAATACTATTGACTGTAGTTGGGAACCGTAGGCTAACATCAGAACTTGTCATATTTGTTTCAGATTTATGAGCCAAGTTTATAGCTCATAAAATCTTGTATGGGCCATAGATAGACTTGTGAACCGCTGCTTAGAAACCCTAAAATTTCTAAATTCGTAGAAGCCATATTTATGGATTATAAAATGACCTATAACTCATAAACATGCCTCATAGATCAAATTTTAGAATTGTTGAATCTAAACCTATTTTCCATGGAAAGAAATCAATGGTACGTAGATGGGACTATAGTCCATAAATGCTCTTTGTGGATGTCCCTCGGTAGTTTTTAATCAGGACTATTTTTGTCTTTTCCATTCTTTTAGTCCATATATGACTTCATTTTGGACTATTTTATATGAGATTAAAGGATTCTAATAACATAAATCCCTCTTTTTAAGCACAACCCAAGAAAATTAGTCTTTCTCTCTCAAGTTTCCTCTCAACAAAAAATCAGGGTTTCAACTTCAAGCCTCTATTCAATGAATTCAAGTAAGGGTTTGTTAGTCTATATATGTGGGATATGAACATTAAGTATCCCTTCACTCATTGAGTCCCAAAAAAACTTAGCTTTCAAGTTTATAATTTCTATAATAGCTAAGTTTTTTATGAAAAACACATTATTTCTTCTTTCAACTCAATTCCTCCCCATGAATTGTCCATGAATATATGTTTTACATGACTTTATCTATAAATTTATACTCAGAATATTTTCATGAATCCACAAGTAATTTGTGATTTGCATCCATAATTTATGTCCTCTTTTGTGACTTGCACCTTATTCTATCATTTGTTGTGATTTTCACCTTAATCTTCTTATTTCTTTGCGAAACCACAAAAAACTCTTTTTTTTTAATACTTTTTAAGGGGTAAAAAAGGAATCAAGTATAAAAAAATATATTTAAAAAATAAAGTAACAAGATTTGAATGATAAAATATATACATCAGGTACAAGCTCGTTTTCTTTTTTTACTTTTACAACTTCTCTTTCTTCCTCTTTGTCTCTACAGAGTGAAATAGTACAAAAAACGAAATTACTTCAACATTATGATCATCTCCCTCTCATGCTTTATTTTCTCGGCTCATCAAAAAAATATGCAATTGGGTTTCATTTTCACAATCAATTTATGTTTCCTTTAAATAGCTTTACATATCGCCAAGATAGAAGAAGAGGCATTACGATGAAGGTTTTTCCTGCAAAAACACCTAAGGAATGGGAGCACTACAAAAAGATTTTTGATATTTTGATTAAATTTGCAATTAGTAAGAAATGCATGCTGCTTTGTAGACCTTTCTAGAATGTGATTTTTTTTTCTTTGTTGATTTATTTCCTTTGAAGGTTTAAGTTGAAGTTTTAAAGCTATTACTTGATTTTGGGCATTTTTCTTCTTTCTGAAATCTTTTTTTAAAACCATTTTGGGTCTGTGACCCATTTTATTGCTACTTAATATTAAAAGTCAGGTGGACTAAAGCCCAATACATTCTGATCCGATTCAGTACAATAGAACGTCGGTTCTTACTACTTAAGAACCCACCTACTTCATTTAGTAAAACCCTAGGTTTCCTAAAAGAGTTCACACCCCCTTTTATTTTTTATTATTTATTTTTTTCTCTCTCTACTGTTTCTTCCTTTTCAAGAAGCTTTCCGGCAAAGGTCAAGAAGCTTTCCCGGTGAACCTGACTTTCCCGGCGAACCCCATCCTTTTCTCTCTCTCTATTTTTCTGGCGAACCTGTGTTTTCCGGCAAACTCCATCTCTTTTCTCTCTCTACTTTCCTGGTGATTATGTATATTTTTGCAGCTTAGGAAAATAGAGAAGTCCCATCAATTTCTCTCTCTCTCTAGAGATTTGACTCGATCTACTAGGGTTTTTAGGGTTTCTCGGCAAACCTCATCTTATTTCTCTCTCTACTTTTCCAGCGAACCTGTGTTCTCAGGCAAAGTCTCTACTTTCTCGGCAAACTTGTGTTGTTGGTTTTCCAGCCAAATGGTGTTGACTGTTCCATCTGGCTTGCGATCAACATCTATCAATTAGATTCCAGTGACTACAGCGTGAAATTTCAGGCCAGAAACACATACTAGAAAATCGGTTTCGGCAATACCAATTCAAAACAAAAATCAACCTAGGTTCTAGCATTCCTCCCCTTTCAACTTCTTGACTGTTTTTTCATTTTGTGAGTTTACTCCCTTCCTCTCTTTGTCTAACCTTTTGTTTTCATTTTCTTTTTAATTTTAGGGATGCAAGTTTTAATAAATTTAGGTCAAAATAGAGAAGATTGATCATTTTAAGTTTGGCTATTAAAAGAGAAATTCTTGTTGCTATGTGAGAATTAATTTAATTGGTAATAGACCTAGAAAAAATGATTTTTTTTCAAAAACTTTAAATTTTTTCAGAGAGAAATTTTAACTAAGGCTGAAACTTTTTACTACACCTGCAATGAATTTAGTGAATCATTTGAGATGCATGACCATAACAATAACATATATTGTTGCCTAATGCAAACAATTGATGGGCAAACATTTTTTTGGGGGTATTCTAGCACTCTAATAAAGTTCTTAAAATATTAATTGACATGTACATATAAATTACTAGCAATCTAGCATTTTTCATCACTTTTTCAAATACCTTCTCTACTACTTTATAAAATATTTTTCATCTTTCAAAACATCTAACAAATTATTTCTTATTTCCTACTAGAATATGGAGGACAAAAATGTTTATGGTGATGAAGATAAAATATTAACAGATGTTCCCATATCACTTGCCACACTGCAAAGATTAAAAGTTGATGATTCAGAGGTAAGCCTTTGAAAATCTCCTTCAATTATAAGGTGTTTAGTTGTTTTTTTTTTCATTTTGATGGATACTTACATATATATCTTTTTAATGTTAATTGTGTTATGAAAGAAAAAGATCTTTTTTTCTATTGCACTATTTTTTTAGTTGAGTCTACATTCACATAAAAAAATTGATAGGCCTTTTAGGATAATTTTGTCCAAATGATATTATTCAATATTATAGAATTGATGGCTATAATAAAGAATAAAGATATTTCTCTTTAGAGAAAGAACATTTCTGCGATGCGAAGTTGTTCCATCTCAGTTTATTATTTGGAACATAAATCGCATGCAAGGAAAGCATTTAAAGACAATTAATAAATTGCATTCGAGGAATGAATAGTGGATTTGGTGTGTGACAATGTTCAAATATACTTCTCATATGAAATATAGACAATCGTTAGTAGTCTAATTACCCAACTAAAAGCCTAGTCGATCCCACAAGGAATAGGTTGAATTCTATCAGCTATTACTTTTCAACTAGAGTTACTACTTCCCGAAAATAATAATGCATGAAGTAAATAAAGGGGGTTTGTTATAACGAGTATGAATAGAACTAGCATGACAGTTTGGTGTTTACAGAATGAGAATAAAGCTAGGATTATGTTCCCCATAACCATTAACTTCTCAGGCATTGCACTGTCGGGCTATTCCTTTGTTCAATACATGCAAAATCTAGTGAGTTGGGTTACTTCCAACTCACCTTACGGTCCTTCTTAGAAGCATTTCATTCCTCTCCTCTCGAACTTAGAATGTATCTCACGTTAACCCTCACATAGGATTTTTAGGTACTTTCTATCACGATCCAACCCCGTGGGCCGTGACTAGTGCCCGATTGGGACACCCAAACATAAACACTAAACCAGATTCCAGTTATGATAGCTAACTTATATAAAAAAATTTTGACAGAGTTTCCTTTATTTTATTAACAACCCAAACCCTGCATACAGAAGAATCCCAGCACACAACAAACATATATATATACGTGCGGGCAGACAAGGTCACCACTGCGGTTAAACCGCCCAACAAACATAACGTACATACATAGTCATATACACTACCATAACCCATACGCACAAGAGTCCACAGACCACTATACAAATAGACTGAATCATAGGACGAGACAAGGCCCCATCATACCCCCGAATATGCATAAGTACAAAATAGGGAAAATAAAGGTGTATACATACCAAGAGTTTGCTCCGAAGCAAAAGGACCACTTCAAACGGCAGTCAAAGATCCTAAACTGGTGGCTCACTACTCTATGCGTTAGTACCTGCGGGCATGAAACGCAGCCCCCAAAGCAAAGGGAGTCAGTATGGAATACGTACCGAATATGTAAAGCAAAAAGTACAAAGTATGAATAAGAGTAACAAACCAAACAGAGGTCTAAAAAGTCAAACTCATATGCAAATGTCAAAGGAATATTTCTTGTCTTTTCAAAATATCAAACTGATGCCTAACGGACAGGAATGATAGAGACCTCCAAACTCGAGCCATACCACAGCATCACACCAGAAGTTCAAATCCCCGAAATCTCAGACACAAGTCACAAATGTAGGATAAGTGAGCCAGGCGTCCCTAAACCCACAAATCATATAATAAATGTAGCATGATGCCACCAAACCGAAGGCCCAATCTCACCACATCACTAATCTAAGCGGAGCCGGCCCTATCGTATCCAGCCAACTTCGAAACATATAGATATATAGTACAATACGCACGATAATAACTAGACCGAGAATCGATAAACAATGTCATAGTAAGCACGAATAGAGTCGTGAGAGTCATATGCACAAAAACCATTATTATAAATCCAAATATCAGAAAAACATTTATGATCGAAATGAAATATTACTTGTTCTAAATTCTTTTAGAAATATTAAGATTTTAGAAAAGAGGTGTCGCAGGTCCCACGGCTGATGGAAACCTAAACTAACCTGACTTAGGAGGGACTTACTTGGTCTATATCATACAAACTACTACAAAACATTTCAGAATAGTTTTTAAGGCAATTCGGGTTTTTTGTCAACTGTTATGAGTATTACATTCTTCAAAGTATTGGAAAATATATTCTTCCAAACATATCAAACTTTTCATACTTTTACAACTTGCGGACTTTAAATGTACAAGAGTCAAAATAGGAATAATTTCTCTCATTTTCAATGCCATTGCCACACCAAATTCATTCGATAACCTCACTTTATCAATACTACAAAAATAGGGCAACAGCTTATATTTACATATACATAATGATCAAGCCCTCTCTTACCTTCCAAAAATCATATTACACCATAATACCTTAACCGAGGCCACATCTTTGTTTCGCAATTTGTTGACTTGACAGTCCAATATAGCTATGGGTTATTCTTCATAAATCAACTCCTCAGTAACCTGAATATCATCTACCAAAAAAATTCTAGAAGGACCACCAATGCATTTACAAAGCATAGAAACATGAAATATCGGGGGTACTCCTCCCAAATCAGTTGGCAGCTCTAACTCATAAGGAACCTTGCTTATTCTGCAGATAATATGATATGGGCTAATGTACCTTGGACTGAGCTTCCCTTTCTTACCGAATCTCATAACGCCTTTCATGGGTGATACTTTCAGGAAAACTCCATCTCTAACCTAAAACTCTAACTGTTGACATTGGTTATCTGCATAAGATTTCTTTCGACTCTGGGCTACTAATAACCACTCCTGAATGAGTTTCACTTTATCAACCGCCTGCTAGATCACGTTCGGTCCAATTAATTCAGTCTTGCCCACATCAAACCAACCAATCGGCGATCGACACTTCCTACCTTATAATGCATCGTACGGTGCCATTTGAATGTTGGAGTGGTAGCTATTATTATACGCAAATACAATCAACAGTAAATGTCCATCCTAGCTACCTCGGAAATGGATCACATAGGCCCGTAACATATCTTCCAGTGTTTGGATAGTACGCTCGGCTTGACCATCAGTCTGGGGATGGAACGCTGTGCTAAGAGTCAGCTGCGTCCCCAAACCTGCCTGAAATGAGTGCCAGAAATTCACCATAAACTGGGCGCCTCTATCGGAGATAATGGATACAGGAACATCGTGAAGCGCATAATCTTCTTGATATACTGTTTGGCATAATCCTCAACCGAATAGGTAGTTTGGACTAGGAGAAAATGAGCTAATTTTGTTAGTTGATCAATAATAACCCAAATAGATTCATACCTTTGCGGAGTGCGAGGCAGGCCTGTAATAAAGTCCATATTGATAATCTCCCACTTCCACACTGGGATCTCCATTTCCTGCAATAACTCACCAGGCTTCGGATGTTCTACCTTCACCTACTGACAGTTCGGGCTTTGAGCAACAAACTCTGCTATATCTCGCTTCATGCTATCCCACCAATATAAGCATCTGAGGTCATGGTATATTTTTGTAGACCCAGGGTGAATAGAATAACGAGCATAGTGTGCTTCACCCATAACCTATTGTCGTAACCCTATAAGATATGGTACACGCAACCTGCCTCTGAAAAGCAAAGTCCCTTCGGGGGAGAGCTCAAATGGGGTATGTCCCTTTTCCAGGGCTATGCCTCTATATCAAACTAAGACAGGAGCTTCGTATTAACACTGCTTAATCTCTACTACAATACAAGATTCAGCCGTACCTCGAATAGAAACCCTTATATCTCCATAATTCGCCAGACGAACTCCCAGACTAGCTAATTGATAAATATCACGAACTATCCTCTTTTTCTCTAAAGGCATGTCAGCCAAACTACCCATAGACTTGCGACTGAGTGCATCTGCTACAACATTGTGCTTCTTAAGCTGCCGGAAAGCATAGGCTATCACTTTGCCGTGCTGCATTAATGCACACCCCAAACTAATACGGGAAGCATCACAATAAACCACGTACCCGTCTGGACCTTCAGGCAAAGTCAAAACTGGAGCTATAGTCAAGTTTCCTTCAATAGCTGAAAGCTGTGCTCACAGGCATCGGACCACTGGAATTTTGCCCCTTTCTGCGTTAGCCTTGTCAAAAGTATTGCAATAGAAGCGAATTTCTCTACAAATCTCTTATAATAACCAGCTAACCCCAAAAAGCTACGTACCTCAGTCGGCGTCATAGGCCTCGGCCAATTCCTTATGGCCTCAATCTTCTGAGAGTCTACCCAGACACCGTCAGCTCCTATAACATGACCAAAAATGCCATCAAAAATAGCCAAAACTCATATTTAGAGAATTTAGCGTATAACTTTTGGTGACGAAGAGTGCCAAGGACCGTTCTCAGATAATCTGCATGGTCCTCTTCTGATCGAGAATAAACTAGAATATCATCAATAAACACAATCACGAACACATCCAGGAACGATTTGAACACTTGATTCATAAGGTCCATGAACACCGTTGGGGCATTTATCAGCTCGAAAGACATAACTCTAAATTCATAATGTCGTACCGCATTCTAAATGCTATGTTGTGGATATCTTCCTCCCGTACCCGAACCTGATGATAACTCGACCACAAGTCTATTTTTGAGAAACATCTAGCTCCCTGCAAGTAGTCAAACAAATCATCAATCCTGGGGAGGGGGTATTTATTCTTTATAGTTACCTTATTTAGCTGCCGGTAGTCAATACACATCTGCAGCGACCCGTCGTTCTTCCTTATGAATAATATTGGAGCTCCCCAGGGTGAGGTACTAGGCCTAATAAAGTCATTCTCTAATAGATCCCTCAACTTCTCCTTCAATTCCTTTAGTTCAGCTGGCGCTATTCTGTACGGGGGAATTGAAATAGGCTGAGTGTTGGGTAATAATTCTATAGCAAACTCCACTTCCCAATTGGGAGGAAGATCGGGAAGTTCATCCAGAAATACATTCAGGAACTCATTAACTACTGGAACAGACTGGAGAGTCGGTGGTTCAGCATTTAAGTCATGCACCCGAACCAGGTGATAAAAATGCACTTTTCCTAATCATCCTTTGGGCCTTAAGGTATGAAATAAATTTACCTCTCGGCATTGCCACATTACCCAACCATTCAAGACTGGTTCTCCTGGGAACTGGAATTGGACTAACATCTTTTGGTAGCCAACCTTAGCATAACAAGAAGCTAGCCAAATCCATGCCCATAATTACATCAAAATTCGTCATGTCTAGCTCTATCAAGCCAGCCTGAGTACAACGGTCACAAACAGATACCGGATAATTTCTATAAACTCTGCTAACAATAATAGATTCTCCTATCAGTGTCACAACCTCACAAGGCTCTATCGATTCAGATTCTATATCAATTGTGCAAGCACCCAATGGAAAAATATACAACAAAGTGGAACCAGGATCAATCAATGAATACATAGCTCGAGAACAAATTAATAATGTACCTGTAATTACATTAGGTGATGCTTCTTGGTCCTGTCGGCTAGCCAGAGAATAGAAGCGGTTCGAAGGACCGCTAGAACCTGGAGCTCTACCGCGACCTCTGCTGCGAGCCATTGCTGCTGGAGTACCTCGCCCGGTAGGGCGCATAGCTACCGAAGCAGAAGAAGAAGCTCTGACTGTGCCAGAAGTATGGGCTGATCCCTCTGCACCAACTCTATTAGGGAAATCCTACATTTGGTGGCCTTGATGGCCATATATAAAACAGGCACCTGTAGCACGAAAACACTCCCCAGGATATCATTTCCCTCACTGAGGACACAGGGGCCTAAGAAATCTTGACTGGCTACTAGAACCCGAACCTGCCCCTGACCGACTAATACCGCCTAGCCTCTTACTGGGGATCTGTGAAGGTGTGCTCCATGCTGGTCTAGGAGAATGCCAACTCTGCTGCTGCTAGGGCTGTCTACCTCAAAAATCTACTGCCGATCCAAATGACTGGGCCCTCTTGGGCTGACCCCTATCATCAGCTTTGTCAATTTGGCATCCCCGGCATGATCTTCCATGCCCAGGGCATGGGCTTATATATGGGCAATATCCATACCAGGTTGGGCAACTATCACCAAATAACTATCAATATAGTATGAGTCCAGCCCCACTATATATTGATGCATATGGTCTGTCATACTGGCAACATGTATGGCTGCGTACCGGGCCAACGAATCAAATTCTAGGCTATACTCTCGAATAGACTGACCTCACTGCCTTAGCATAAAAAATCTATCCTCCCTGGCACGCTTGACCTCTGGAGGTAAAAAGTGAGCCAAGAATGCCCCGGTGAATTCATCCCAAACAGCTGGCGGGGCACCCTCACGTCTGGATAATATCCATGACTTGTACCAATTTACCGCTACATCATGCAATCGGTAGGATGCTAACTCTACAAATTCAGTCTCGGATGCACTAATCAGCCGCAGAGTTCGCTGCATCTGGCGCACGAACTCATGAGGGTCCTTTGAAGGTCTGGACCCAAAAAACTCTAGAGGCTCGCATGCTAAGAAATCACGAGCCCGTGAACTATCCTGGCGAGCTGCCTGACTGCTGCCTACCCCCTGCCTGTGGGCCTGGCCTGCCACAAGCTGAGTCAGTAGCTACACCACCTAACGAAGCTCTCCAATATCCGCACCCTGCTGAGGGACTGGAGGTGCTGTCACTCGAACCTTAGGGGCTAGTGGAGTAACTAAACCAGCCATCGGGGGTGCAATATATGACCCGCGCTAAACACGAGCTCTAGTAGTTCCCCAACCTCAATGGGTCTCATCAGCTGCTGTAGGCCTGCCACTTCGGGAAGCTGGTATCTTTTGTGGAGGCATATCTGAAACCAAAATAATTTTTTATCAGGAGGGAAAATCATCCTACAAGCACCGCTCTAACATACGATCTAATTGACTACCCAAACCCTACATATAAAAGAATCCCAGCATACAACAAACATATATATATACGTCGAGGCCGACAAAGTCACCGTTGCGGATAAACCGCCCAACAAACATAACATACATACATAGTCACACAAACTGCCATAACCCATACACACAGGAGTCCACAGACCTCTATACAAACAGACTGAATCATAGGACGGGATAGGGCCCCATCATAACCCCGAATATGTATAAATACAAAATAGAGAAAATAAGGGTGTATATATACCAAGAGTTTACTCCGAAGCAAAAGGAGCACTTCAAACGACAGTCAGAGATCCTAAGCTAGTGGCTCACTACTCTGTGCGTCGGTACCTGCGGGCATGGAATGCAGCCCCCGAAGCAAAGGGGGTTAGTACGAAATACGTACCGAACATGTAAAGCAAAAAGTACAAAGTATGAATAAGAGTAACAAACCAAACAGAGGTATAAAAAGTCAAACTCATATGCAAATATCAAAGAAATATTTCTTTATCTTTTCAAAATATCAAACTGATGCCTAACGGACAGGAATGGTGGCGACCCCAAACTCGTGCCATACCACAGCATTACACCATTTGTCTTTTCAAAATATCAAACTGATGCCTAACAGACAGGAATGATGGTGACCTCCAAACTCGCGTCATACCACAGCATCACACCAGAAGTTCAAATCCCTGAAATCTCTGACACAAGTCACAAATGTAGGATAAGTGAGCCAGGCATCCCTAAACCCACAAATCATATAATAAATGTGGCATGATGCCACCAAACTGAAGGCCCAATCTCACTACATCACCAATCTAAGCGGAGCCGACCCTGTCGTATCCAACCAACTTCAAAACATATAGATATATAGTATAATATGCACGACAACAACCAGCCCGGGAATCAGTGAACAATGTCATAGTAAGAGCGAATAGAGTCATGAGAGTCATATGCACAAAAACCATTATTATAAATCCAAATATCAGAAAAATATTTATGATCGAAAATGAAATATTACTTGTTCTAAATTCTTTTAGAAATATCAAGATTTTAGAAAAGAGGTGTCGCGGGTCCCACGGCCGATGGAAACCCGAACTAGCCTAACATAGGAGGGACTTACTTGGTCTAGATCATACAAACTACTACGAAACGTTTCAGAATAGTTTTTAAGGCAATTTGGGCTTAAGGTATTACATTCTTCAAAGTATTGGAAAATATATTCTTCCAAACATATCAAACTTTTCATACTTTTACAACTTGCGGACTTTAAATGTACAAGAGTCAAAATAGGAATAATTTCTCNNTCCTTCAATAGAGTCAAAATAGGAATAATTTCTTTAAGGATACCAAGAATCGAACATAGGACATGTTAAGCCCGAATTGCAAAGTAAGAGGGATTTTTTGGAACTTATAACATTAGATAAGTTTAATTAAATCATGCCATAAACCAAGGTGCTTTACATACCTCAATTCCTTCGCCAACTAATCCCAATGCCAAGCCAATTCAACTTAGACTTTCGGATGCCCAATGTCTACAACAAACCACAATAACGCCGAATAATTAGCTAAAAACCTTGTTGCACCTCCCACTCCAAATCTGCCCCTAATTCTATAAAAATTTCAAAAGCACTTCCCCTAGAATATAGGCTACCCCGAAACTCAACTCGACTCAAATTAATCAACAACACAACAACAACAACACAACAACACCAACAATCATTGCCACACAAAATTCATTCAATAACCTCATTTTATCAAGACTACAAAAATAGGGCAGCAGCTTATATTTACATAAACATAATGATCAAGCCCTCTCTTACCTTCCAAGAATCATATTACACCATATAAACATCAAACGCATACTTCCAAAGCAACAACGCAACATTTAACTACACATATAGACTCCAAATTCGGTCAAACTTCATAGACTCCAAATTTGGTCAAACTTCAAGTATGCATATAAACCATTCCCAATACTTCTCTCATCACACAAGGATCATATTCAAGCTAGCTAAACACAATGTCATACTTTCAAAACACTATAACACTATAATCTTACATATCCAATTTTTCGACCCTCAACCTCAAGATACCAAACTCACATTAACATGCTATCTTTTCAAGATTTTCTTTCAATTTAACATACACCAACATACATACAACCTTTATTTTACACAAAACAAGATTAGAAACAACCATACCTTTTAAACCCCTTTAATGGATTCAAATCGCCAAAGTCGTAGCAACCCGAGATGGTTCTATAGCTAGGAGAAGTTTTGTTTTTTGGAAATTTGGCTAAGTATAGAATTGTTCTTGGAACCTTTATTTTACACTAAACAAGATTAGAAACAACCATACCTTTTAAACCCCTTTAATGGATTCAAATCGCCAAAGTCGTAGAACAAGACATTTTCTTGGCCAACCAATACCTCCACGCCACCTAGGGGACTCAATATACCAATCTTGAAGCATAAAATAATTGTAGAATTTAAAAATGCAAATTTTTTTTGAGGACATGGACCAATAGGAAGCTAACACAATTTGAGGTAAGTCATGACACTAAATCTTCAAGACTCCAAGTCTTAGAGGTTTCACTTAGGTCCCTAAACTTCTCCTCATTAAACCAATCAAGGACACATAAATCCTAACAACAGAAATTTTGACAAATCTACTTAAGTCTCTAACTTTCGAATAATGCCACAATATGGGTTCTAACACTTTCCTCTTGCGGGATCAAGTAAATTAGACGAGCATTTATCATCTTGAATCCTAGTTCTGATTACCTTTTCCTAATTACTACTTTCCTCTTAGACATGTAATAAATACAGGCGCGTTCACAAGGCGTCGACTCATTATGAAAATAGTGTAGATGAAGACAATCATAAAACATGCTATTTGATCATCGAAATTTACCCTAAGCATTTTCCTAACTCATCATACTGTCAAGGTCCCCACAACCCTTGTTGTAGGTTTAGCTAAGCATAGATGATGAAAATAACCCACAAAAATAGATGCAGAATTCATGGTGAAAATTACTTACAATGTAAAGGAGAAGAATCACGAATCAAAATCCTTGATTAAAAGATAGAAAATAGCAATACAGGATCAAGTTTTATGTTAATTCACTGTTTCTCGTCATGCACACAGTCTCGGGATGATAAATAATCATAAAAATACTTATAAAATGTCTTTTATTTGCAAAAGAAACCTAATCCTAATCAAAGTAGAAATTTTATGTCAGCATAGTTCATGAAACACCTCCATGGCCTGTGGTGTGCACCATGGCCTATGAAGGGTTCCATGGTGTTCTCCTTGTGATCATCAACCAATAGCTGCCAAGGCATCCCACCACAGGAGCACACTATGGAACGTGGTATGCTTCACTGCCCATGGTAGGTCTAGTGAAGATTCCCTTTAGCGTGAAGTCAGTGGTCTTTGCTCTTCATGCACTTAATGTACCCATTCATAGTTCGTAGTTCGTTCCACTGCCCGTGAAGGGTCCTGTGGTCTTGAACTTTGATTTTGGTTCTAAGCTTGCCTTGTATGATGCCTTGTATGAATTGTCAAGCATTCCATGGCCTATAAAGGGGTTCATGGAACTTGATATTGCGTATTTCTTCATTTTCTCAGCCTCCAGTAAAGTTCTTGAGACCCCAACCATAGCACGTGGCCTGCTTTATAGCTATGGTGGGTGTCATCCAAAGCCCCTTTACAGCTTGTCGATTCTGATTCGTTAAGATGTCCCCAAGTCGATGCCCGACCTATATTTCGTGAACAAACTACATAGAAAACACATCATAAACACAAAATGTGCTTGGGATTCACAATTATTCATAGTTTTATGTGCTGAAAAAACTATCATTTCATAGTACATTAACACCATCAACTTAGTACCATTGTTGTCCTCAAGAAATGACACAAACGACACTATGTACATAGAAAAATCTTATCTGAATATGCAGCAACTCATCAAGTTAAAAACCTTCCCCGTTCTATATATATATATAATGCACACATTATCAAACCAACTTGTTAGGATCGAACAGTACCGCGTGTAGCTCAAGGTCACCAAGGTAAATGCTATAAGTATAGATTAACTCACCTTAACAAGACAACAAAATCCCAATCACGATAAAGAAGCCTCACACACAATATTTAATTGTTACATAGAGTTTGAATATAGATACTCACACTTACAACGATATTCAATTAATGCATAAGTATAATCTATATGCTTTTGCCATTACTTTAACCACTGTGACTCTCGAATGACCATTTTAGGATCACTTTAGGACTTTTGTGGCTTGTAACGTTAGCTCGGACTAAGATAGGATACATGTAAGACTTTTGTGATGTGCACCATGGTTCGTGGAAGGCTCTGTATAAGTACACTTTGCCAAATTCTTGGGGTAAGTGTCTTATCTATCCACTAGACACTATACAGTTCGTGAATCACTTCACAGGCCATGGAGTGTTCAGTAAAGGGCAATGGCTAACCAGCTCCCTACACGAGGGACCTCCATGATTTTTGGTGCGCACCACGGCCCGTGAAGGGTCCCCTGGTAGGGGCCTTCTGTAGTTTTTCTCAATTTTCCATCATGGCCCTCACCAACCTTCTTGACTATGACTCCTAAAAACACCCTTCCTTTGTATTTAACCTACAATTCCATACCAAACTGACGGTCAATCCTCTGACAATGACAAAAGAAAATAGAAAACTAAAATAAAATAAGAAAATAATATAAATAAAAATAACCCTAGGTGATAAAAATGCAAGCTATGGATTTCCTCCCATCAAGCGCCTGATTTAGCTTCATGGTATGTCATAGCAGGCTTGACTACAAAGACTTTGCCAAGCAGGACCTCCACAACTATTTTGACCATCTCTATGAATCCCATGTATATCTTTAGCCTCTGGCCGTTCACTATGAACTTGACCCAATCCAAATCTTGAAGCTCAATAGCTCCATGGGGAAAGCTTAGTTTATACTAAATGGCCCAAACTAGTAGGATTTGATTTTACAAGAAAAAAGCCTTAACCTAGAGCTGTATAACAAAACTGGGTCGCCAACACTGAAAGTCAGCTGTATGATGTGCTTATCATGTTGAAACTTTATCCTATCCTTATAGAGTTTTGCTCTCTCGTAGGCATGAAGGCTAAACTCATCCAACTAATTGAGTTGGTCAAGTCTCAGGTTAGCAGCATCACTCCAACTCAGGTTAGCAGCATCACTCTAACTCAGGTTTAACTTCTTCACAGCATATTGTGCCTTGTATTCTCGCTCCACAGGCAAATGATAAGCTTTACCACAGACCAACTGGTATGCGGACAAACCAATTGGTGCTTTGTAAGCCATCCGACTGCACACCATCCAGTTTTCAGGCCTAATATTTTTTGGTAGCATTCACTATTTTGGCCAATATTTCCTTGATTTCTATTGGAGACCTTAGCATGCCCACTGGTTTGCGGGTTATATGGTATAGCCACCTTATTCTTCCCTACTCCATATGGGTCAGTAGTACCTATACTACAGGATCTGCTTTGCTATTCTTGCACTACTATGATGCCTACCTACTAGATAAGAATGGAAAGACTGTAGAATAATCATCATCTCTACCTCAAGTATGCATCACGTGATAACATCATCTGTACATATCCTGAACAAGAAAGGCCTTTCCTAGAGGCATGTAGAAACATCATGAAGGAACTTCTTTCTCTGATGCAATTTGAGTTCCTCCGACATAATGTCACTAGACAAATAATTTGCAAAATCAAAACACCAAGGAATAAGGTCAATAGAAGCAGCTAATACCTGCTTATTTGGAATTTAATCGACAATGTCTAACATATCATTATCTCTGGATTCATCTTGGTCATCTGTTAGGTTTTTGCTTCCTTTCCTATCTTGTACCTCGAAATCAAACTTTTGTAATAGGACAACCTATCTGATTAATCTTGGCTTAGCATCTTTTTTGGCCATTAGATATCTAAAATCCATATGGTCAGTATGCACTATCACCTTTGTACCTAGAAGATAGACCTTAAATTTATCAAACACATAAAACACAGCCAACAAATCTTACTTAGTCACTGTATATTCCATTGGGACTTATTCAGATTCTTGTAGGCATAGTATATGGGGTGAAACATCTTCTTGTTATTTTGGCCCAACACAACACCCACAACAATCCTACTGGCATCACACATGACCTCAAATGAGGAAGTCCAGTCTAATGCCACTATCACAAGTTAAGAGTCAGTTTGGCCTTTAGGGTGGCATATGTTTGTAAGCATACATCATTAAAGTGAAACTTGGCTTCTTGTTGAAATAATTTGCACAGTGGGTGTGCAGTTTTGTAGAAGTCTTTTATTAATCGATGGTAGAAGCCTGCATGTCTTAAGAAACTCCGTAACCCCTTTGTAGAATTAGAGGTTACAATTTCACAAGAACCTCAATCTTCACATTGTGCACTTCTATTCTTTTATTAGAAATCTTATAGCCCAACACTATTCATTTCTTGACCATTAAGTGACACTTCTCCCAGTTTAGGATAAGGTTTACTTCTTTATAGCATTGTAGGGCCTTGCTAAGATTGAGCAAAGAATCATTGAAAAGATCACCCACAACAGAGAATTCATCCATAAGTACCTAAAGGGTATCTTAAACTATGTCAAAGAAGATTGACATCATGCAATGCTAAAACGTTGCTGGAGCATTGCATAGTCCAAACGGCATATGCCTGAAGGCAATGTATATAACTTCCTATAATCCACACAAACCCACCACCTGGTGATTTGTCATAATGGGACAAACTCATTTTTTCAGTTGCTACTATGGTCATGCCACCTTTCTTAGGGACACATTGCACTAGGCTCACTCAATTGCTATCTGAAATTCGCTATATAGCCCCTGAATCTAGCCACTCTATTATATTTTTCTTTACCACCTATTGTATAAGTAGATTTAGCTTTTATTAATGCTCAATTCTTAGGACACAACTATCCTCCAAATTGATTTTAAGCATGCATAGTCCTGGAGGAATCCAATAATATCTACTATGGTCTAATGAATAACACTTTTGAACCTTTGGAGGACCCCAACAAGGTTGTAACCTACTCTGCTTAAAGATCTGCAGCAATAATGACAGGAAGAGTATTGTTACAACCCAAAAATGCACACCACAATTGTTGTGGTAACTCTTTAAGTTCCACTTCAAGGGCTCCTCAATGGATGGCATTGCAAGCGAATTGGGTCTATTTTTTAATTGCAGATCTGACTTCTTAGGGGTTAAAGGTTTGGACCCCATACCTTGCAATACAAATTAGTCTCATCATACCCTTCAATTCTGTCCTTTGTAAAAATTTATGACCATTTCTACCAATGGCTCCACACGCAGCCTCTCTTCTATAGCGACCTCGATAGTGCATGTATCATCCACATCAATAATTGACATCACTATGGCATCCTTAGATCTCTTCATTGATGTACAAGAACATTAAACTTCACTTTCTCAGTATTCAGGTGGAATTTAAGCTCCCCGCACTGCACATCAACTAAGGCTCGATCCATGGCAAAAAATGGTCACCTTAGAATGATGGGGGACCTCAAAATACACCTAGAATTCGAGAATTACAAAGTCTGCTAGGAAGATGAATTTTCCCACTCTTACCAGCACATCATCTAGGATCCCCAAGAGTCTCTTTGACCTATATGCCATCAAGAGACGCATATATGTAGGTATGTGGGCTTCTAATCCTAACTGTTTCAAAATGGCTAACAGAATCAACTTAATTCTAGCCCTAGATCATACATGGCCCTTATAAAATCATAATCCCCAATGGTACATGGAATTGTAAAGGCCCTCGGATCATTCTTTTTTTCTACCAAAAACCTAGTAGCAATAGCACTATAGTGGTGAAGGTTATTGAGCTCAATGATGATAGTCCGCTTTTTAGTAACTACGTACTTTATGAACTTAGCGTAACCTAATATTTTCTCAAGTGTCTCCACTAGAAGAATATTCATAGATAGCTCCTTCAGCATAGGCAGATATTTTTGAAACTTGTTATCCCTTTTTCTTTAACCTTTGTAGAAATAGTGGTGGTGGACTACGGATAACTGGCTTTGAATCTCCAGAACCTCTAGTGATATCAACCTTCTTTCATGAAATTATTGGCCCTTCAACCTCATCATCTTTGGCAGCATTAGTGGAATCTAGAGCTTTGCCATCATCATTGTCAATACCTATATCATCTGCAAGAATAGGGTTAGAAATCACCTTACCACTTCTATTGTTCACTGCATAGCAGTGACCATCCTTTTTAGGGTTCTGAATCATGTCGCTAGGAAGTGACCCAGCCTTTCACTTATTTAGTGCAACTAACAACTACCCCATCTTCTACTTCAACTATTTGATCGAGGTAGAGTGCGACTCTATAGCTTGCTTATGTTTATCATATCTTTATACGTGTAAGCCTGCATGTCTTAAGAAACTCCTTGATCGAGGTAGAGTGCGACTCTATAGCTTGCTTATGTTTATCATATCTTTATACGTGTCTCATACCCCAGCCTCCGTGGTTTCAACTTGTTGGAGGACTTTAGCCATTATTTCCTCTAATTTCAAACTAACCCCACTATTACCTGGACACTCTCTGTACATAGGTGACATATATTCTCCAGTTCGATTACTCCTATAGTTATCCCTGGTTTGCCAATTACCTTAGTCATGATTTATGGGCCAGCCATAGTAATCATCACGATCATAGTTTCAACCTTGTTTTCAAAAGTTGTATGTCCTAAAACCCCATAGCTGTTAAGAAAGTTAGCTCCCTCATCAAAATCAAATTCTGGATCATCATACCTGTTTGAGGCATCTATAAATTTAAGTTTTTCCAAACCTCCACCTAATAACAATTTGGTCAATAAGTTCATCTAGTCCATATGTAAGACATGTCCTGGTAACGCCTCTTCTTCCTTTCGCTTTTCTTCTGCAGTCATCTAAAAAAGAAACCCTGAGCAGTCCCTATCTATTGTGTACTAAGTCCTGCTATTTTTGGAAACCTGATCTAAGATGACTATGATATCCTAGAATCTCCTAGATATGTATGATCCATAACATGCTAGATCAATCACTTGTTTCATCACAAAATTATAGGACCTGTAGAAGACCTCTTTTACGTGCTCATCTGTGAGATTATTGTTTAGACATTGTTTTAGCCTTTGCCAAAATCTCTCCCATATCTCGTGTAATGCTTCTATAGGCAACTATTTTTGGGCCTCGATCTCATCTATAATTTTTAGGTTCCTTGATAATGGGAAGAACCTTTCTAAGAAAAGCATCTTTCAACTCTCTCTAGGTACGGATGAAATCATGAGGAAGTTTATTCAGTCACTTTGTGCCTCCCCAGTCAAAGACAATAGAATCAATCTCAAATACATAGCTAGCTGACTGACACCAAGAATCTCAAAGGATTATAATGTAGTGTAAAAGTTCATGAGATGCTTGTTCGCTTCATCACCTGCAACTCCGCAAAACAATTCTTTCAAAGTGAAATTCTGTAGCATAGTGCTAGTGATAATAAACTTGACACTTTGGGGCAATGGGGAAAGGACTATCTCCATTGTATCCCTAACACAGTTATCGTCATCATGCACTACTAGTGGTTGTTGAGGACTAGGCAGGCTAATTGTTGATTGATGCTGAGGAGGTGGTGTTGGTGACACCACTTCCTCATCATTTTCTAGGTTATCAACATGGCCCCCGTTATTTTCATTATTTTGGTTGCCCAGTTCTCTCAATCATTGTACTTCATGCTCTTGACCATTCATTCTGTGGATTAACCTTATCAATTCAGGATTATAGGGAATGAGTGATGTCACGACCCAGCCCCCTGGGCCGTGACTAGTGCCCAATTAGGCATGCAGACACAAACGCAAAGCTAGATTATAACAGATGTCTTATATTTTCTTTCAGAATATATGGCTAATCGTACAAACTAGGCACAACCCACATATGAATGTATCCACAGACCTCTAAACAAAACTGACAGAATCATAGGATGGGACAGGGCCCCATCGTACCCATAAACAGATATATATACATATAATGCAATGGACAAAAGTACATATATAGACCAAAAATGGGCTCCAGAGTACGGGAGAACTTTTAACAGCAGACGGAGGTCCTAAGTTGATGGGTCAGTAATCTGCTGGTCAGTACCTATGAGCACGAAATGTAGCCCCCGAGGCAAAGGAGGTCAGTACCGTTAGAACTCGTATTTTGGTACATTGGAACCATTACAAAATTTGGGACTTATATGGCACTATAAGAAAGTTTGGGGACTCAAGTATAATTTTTCAAAACTTGGGTTGTTAGGATTCATATGTCCTTCATTGGCTCACGTAGGAAAAGTTTAGGGACCAAAGTGTAATCTTCAAGACTTGGAGTCTTGAAGAAATATTAAGGGTTGCCCCACCCCAAATTGTGTTAATTTCCTATTGGAACAAGTGTGGGGGTGGGGCCAAATTGATAAGAATAAATACATTACAAGCCCTTATCTTCTTCATACATTCCCAACACTTAGAAAATTTTAGGATCAAAACATACTCCCAGCTAGCTCTCGGGTTGCTACAGTAGTAGCAACCATAATTCATGTTTTTCAATTCCACAATTATTCTGACGCTACAAGCCTTATATATTGAGTCCACTAAGTAGTGTGGAGGTGTTAGTTGACCAAGAAAATGCCTTTTCCTACGACTTTGGCGACTTGAACCCATTTAAAGGGTTGAAGAAGTAAGTTAATCTTTAGCTTTAATTTATGGATTATTAACGTCCTATGTATGTTGTAGTATGCTAATTTGAAAGAAAACCAGGAAAGATTTCATGTTAAAGTAAGTTGTGAGTATTGGGGTTAGGGTCCGAAATTGGGAAGTATACATAAGTAGCGTTATATTGTTTTAAGACCATAAATTTATGTTTAAATAGCATCAAAATGATCCTTAAAAGGTGAAAGAAGTATTGAAAATTTGTTTATATGTATATTTGAAGTTTGGCCGAAATTGGAGCCTAT
>DF360670.1:0-10004 GCA_000787875.1 Solanum virginianum
TTCAATAAGTGGAACATATTAGCTGTCCACTCTCAGGTTGGACAGTCAGGGTCAGAGGAGGGCAATGACTCATTCTTAAAACCAGCATTCTTAAGACCAAAGAGTCGGGTGGAAGGGGGGGAAAGCCCTCCGTTCTTGGTTCTCCTGTAGTTGGATCCTCCAGAACTACAAGAATCCTTAGTTAGAATGAGATTCCAACTCAGCAACTTTTGAGTGAGATTTTGAGAAGAGTTCCTCTTTGGAGAGAACAGTACGATGACAGTTGTAAGTTGTATTCGGGGGGGAGTTATTATCTATCGTTGGCCTCTACGGTAGAATCAGTCGGGGAATTGAGAGGCGGTGGTTTACCTTACGGTAGATATCAGTGATTCGAGTCTGCTTATCTCCAACTCGTGTTCTTAGCCAATACAAAGCTTTATGATAGCACCTAATTTTTCTGATTCGGCAGTTTGATCTATGATTTATCATTTATGGACGTTGATAACATCCATCCATTTAGCAGCACCTTAGGATGGCATAGCCTTAAAAGTGAAGGGCAAGGTTCAAACGAGGAAAGGCTTACGGTGGATACCTAGGCACCTAGAGACGAGGAAGGATGTAGTAATCGACGAAATGCTTTGGGGAGTTGAAAATAAGCAGCTTACGGTGGATACCTAGGCGCCCAGAGATAAAAAATGGCGTAGTAATCGACAAAATGCTTCGGAGAGTTAAAAATAAGCATAGATCTAGAGATTCCCGAATAGGGCAACCTTTCGAACTGCTACTGAATCCATGGGCAGGCAAGAGACAACATAGCGAACTAAAACATCTCAGTAGCCAGAGGAAAAGAAAGCAAAAATTATTCCCATAGTAGCGGCGAGCGAAATGGGAGCAGCCTAAACCATGAAAATGGGCTTGTGGGAGAGCAATACAAGCGTCGTGCTGCTAGGTGAAGCAGTATGAATGTTGCACCCTAGATGGTGAAAGTCCAATAGCTGAAAGCATTACTAGCTTACGCTCTGACCCGAGTAGCATTGGGTATGTGGAATCCCGAGTGAATCAGCAAGGACCACCTTGCAAGGCTAAATACTCCTGGGTGACCAATAGCGAAGTAATACCATGAGGGAAGGGTGAAAAGAACCCCATCGGGGAGTGAAATAGAACATGAAACCGTAAGCTCCCAAGTAGTAGGAGTAGCCAGGGCTCTGACCGCATGCCTATTGAAGAATGAGCCGGCGACTCATAGGCAGTAGCTTGGTTAGGGGAACCCACCGGAGCTGTAGCGAAAGTGAGTCTTCATAGGGAAATTGTCACTGCTTATGGACCCAAACCTAGGTGATCTATCCATGACCAGGATGAAGCTTGGGTGAAACTAAGTGAAGGTCCGAACCGACTGATGTTGAAGAATCACCGGATGAGTTATGGTTAGGGGTAAAATACCACTCGAACCCAGAGCTAACTGGTTCTCCCCAAAATGCATTAAGGCGCAGCAGTTGATTGGACATCTAGGAGTAAAGCACTATTTCGGTACAGACCGCGAGAGCGGTACCAAATCAAGGCAAACTCTAAATACTAGATATGACCTCAAAATAACAGGGGTCAATGTCAGCTAGTGAGACGTTGGGGGATAAGCTTCATCGGCAAGAGGGAAATAGCTCGGATCACCAACTAAGGCCCCTAAATAATGGAGAGCTAGGATAAGCTTCATCGTCGAGAGGGAAACAGCCCGGATCACCAGCTAAGGCCCCTAAATGACCGCTCAGTGATAAAGGGGGTAGGGGTGCAGAGATAGCCACGAGGTTTGCCTAGAAGCAGCCACCCTTGAATGAGTGCGTAATAGCTCACTGATCGAGCGCTCTTGCGCCAAAAATGAACGGGGCTAAGCGATCTGCCGAAGCTATGGGATTTAAAAATACATTAGTAGGGGAGCTTTCTGCCTTAGAGGGAAGCCTCCGCGTGAGCAGTAGTGGACGAAGCAAAAGCGAGAATGTCAGCTTGAGTAACGCAAACATTGGTGAGAATCCAATGCCCTAAAAACCTTGGGGTTTCTCCGCAAGGTTCGTCCACGGAGGGTGAGTCAGGGCCTAAAATCAGGCCGAAAGGCGTAGTCGATGGAGAACAGGTGAATATTATTATACTACCCCTTGTTAGTCCTAAGGGATGGAGGAGGCTAGGTTAGTCAAAAGATGGTTATCGGTTCAAGAACGTAAGGTGTCCCTGCTTTTTCAGGGTAAGAAGGGGTAGAGAAAATACCTCGAGCCAATGTTCAAATACCAGGCGCTACGGTGCTGAAGTAACCCATGCCATACTCCCAGGAAAAGCTCAAACGACTTGAAGCAAGAGGGTACCTATACCCGAAACCAACACAGGTCGTTAGGTAGAGAATACCTAGGGGTGCGAGACAACTTTCTCTAAGGAACTCAGCAAAATAGACTCATAACTTTGGGAGAAGGGGTGCCTCCTCACAAAGAGGGTCGCAGTGACCAGGCCCGGGCAACTATTTACTAAGAACACAGGTCTCCGCAAAGTCGTAAGACTATGTATGGGGTTGACGCCTACCCAGTGCCAGAAGGTCAAGGAAGTTGGTGACCTGATGACAGGGGAGCCGATGATCGAAGCCTTGGTGAATGGCGGCCATAAATATAACGGTCCTAAGGTAGAAAAATTCCTTATCGGGTAAGTTTCGACCTGCACAAAAGGCGTAATGATCTAGGCACTATCTCGGAGAGAGGCTCAGTGAAATAGACATGTCTGTGAAGATGCGGACTACCTGCACCTGGCAGAAATACCCTATGAAGCTTCACTGTTCCCTTGGATTTGCTTTGGGCCTTTCCTGTGCAGCTTAGGTGGAAGGCGAAGAAGGCCTCCTTCCTAGGGGGCCCGAGCCATCAATGAGATACCACTCTAGAAGGGCTAGAATTCTAACCCTGTGTTAAGACCTACGGGCCAAGCGACAGTCTCAGGTAGATAGTTTCTATAGGGCGTAGGCCTCCCAAAAGGTAATGGAGGCATCCAAAGGTTTCCTCGGGCCGGATGGAGATTGGCCCTCGAGTGCAAAGGCAGAAGGGAGCTTGACTACAAGACCCACTCATCGAGCAGGGACGAAAGTCAGCCTTAGTGATCTGATGGTGCTGAGTGGAAGGGTCGTCGCTCAATGGATAAAAGTTACTCTAGGGATAACAGGTTGATCTTCCCCAAGAGCTCACATCAACGGGAAGGTTTGGCACCTCGATGTCGGCTCTTCGCCACCTGGGGCTGTAGTATGTTCCAAAGGTTGGGCTGTTTGCCCATTAAAGCGGTATGTGAGCTGGGTTCAGAACGTCGTGAGATAGTTTGGTCCATATTCGGTGTGGGCGTTAAAGCATTGAGAGGACCTTTCCCTAGTACAAGAGGACCAGGAAGGATGTACCTCTGGTGTACCAGTTATCGTGTCCATGGTAAATGCTGGGTAGCCAAGTGCAGAGCGGATAACTACTGAAAGCATCTAAGTAGTAAGCCTACCCCAAGATGAGTGCTCTCCTATTCCAACTTCCCCAGAGCTTCCGATAGCACATCCGAGATAGCGATGGGTTCTCTACCCCTGCGGGGATGAAGCAACAAAAGTTTTTTTGAGAATTCAAGAGAAGGTCACAGCGAGATGAGCCATTTATCATTATGATTGGTGTCAAGTGGAAGTGTAGTGATGTATGCAGCTAAGGCATCCTAACAGACCTGTACACTTGAACCTCGTTCCTACATGACCTGATCAATTCGATCAGGCACTTGATATCTATTTTCATTGTTCAAATCTTTGACAACATGAAAAAACAACTGTTCAACTCTTTGACAACATGAAAAAACCAAAAGTTCTACCCTCCTTCTCTATCTATCCAAGGGATGGAAGGGCAGAGTCCTTTGGTATCCCCTCCAGCCAAGAATTGGGGTCTCACAATCACTAGCCAATATGTTTTTCTCTCATGCCTTTCTTCATTCATGGTTTGATATTCTGGTGTCCTAGGCGTAGAGGAAACACACCAATCTATCCCAAACTTGGTGGTTAAACTTTACTGCAGTGACGATACTGTAGGGGAGGTCCTACAGAAAAATAGCTCGACGCCAGGATGATAAAAAGCTTAACACCTCTCATTCTTATTACTCTTTCAATATGAAAATGAAAAAACCAAAAAAAAATGAAAAATCAAAAGGTCATTTTATTCAAAACCTTAATCCAATTGTGACATCCCTTCTCTCCCACTTTACACCTTGGAACGCACCCTTCTTATAGACTTATAGAGATAAACATGCTTTCACAACTTCTTAACCTGAAATGGCTGGGGAGAGGAAAGGTTCTTGTTTTTGAGGGTACTCCCGGGAACAGATCCAGTGGAGACGGGGTGGGGCCTGTAGCTCAGAGGATTAGAGCACGTGGCTACGAACCACGGTGTCGGGGGTTCGAATCCCTCCTCGCCCACAACCGGCCCAAAAGGGAAGTACCTTTCCCTCTGGGGGTAGGAAAATTGGGGTTCAAATCCTTCCTCCCCCATAACCGGCCCAAAAGGTAATTACCTTTCCCTCTGGGGGTAGGAAAATCATGATCGGGATAGCGAACTAAAAGCTATGGAACTTAGGTGTGGGTCTTTCGTTGAAATGGAATGGCTTTTATTTTTCTCTTTTTATTTATCGTGAATGGGGGAATCGTTACACATAGTATGCCCGACCGACATATTTTTTTGTTTTATGCCCTGTAACTCCTCCTCAGCCAAGCTTGGGAAGAATAGCAAAGCAAGTATTAGTAGCATAACAAAAAAACCTTCCTCGTCATTAGTATCTTTGCTCGCGGCAATTGTGACCTCTCGAGAGAATCGATGACTGCCTTTTTGATGCAGTGCTAGTACATCTTAGACTTCTTAATTAGCTAGTTGTAAATAGCCCCAGGGCTATGGAACAATGGATTATTTTGGACCTAGACCTAGTTATTGATGGAGATTTTTGAATCTCGCAGAACAGAATATGATACGATGAGATAGAATGCAATAAAAACAAAGACAGGGAATGGAGTAGGTGGTAAGGTTCTTTGCTTTGTATCAAATTAAACCAGCCCTACACCTTGCCAGGTGTAAGAACCCATACATTGTACGACCTCACTAGAGCTTGAAATCTTGGTTTCAGAAAGTTTTGGACAAAGGTGATGCCCTATGGGAGCTCTTACAGTCTGTGTGAATTAACAGGGCCAATGTTAGCATGCATGAAGTGGATCTTGGCCTCATGATGAGTGTTTGGCCTTAAACATGATATTTGAAACTAAGGCATACCATACATGGACCTCTCATAGTCCGTGAAACAGCTCATGGACCATGTGGTAGGCCGTTTATTGCCCTTGGCTCAAAATCCCAAAAGTTTTAGAGCTATGTAAAGTGACACAGCCAGTACTTATACCCCTGTATGGCTTTCGAAATGAAATTTTTCTATGTATGAAACCACCAACTTGTAACTTTATCGTGAAAGTTTTTCTAAAGAGAGGGGTACGAGCAGTGTCATGGCCCATGTGACTCTATATGGCCCATGTAGCTTCCCATGGTGGTGGTTACATTGAAAAATCTAAGTATGGGATTTTCATTTTTGACCTTGGTCAAGCAAAATATATCTATGTGTTGGTTCACGAGCAAGTATACGGTCCGTGTAGTGCCTCACGGATAGTATACCCCTTTCTTGAGATGAAAATATTCAATTTTCCAACTTTTTTCAGTAATGGTATTTTCGTAAATATGGTTTAACCTAAGGGCATTTTATGACTTCCTATGCTACCTAAAGGCTTTCTAATGACCTAAATTTTATTCAGATCATTCAAATTCCTTCCTCACATTTGAAAATTCTGCCAAGTCTCTCTCAAAGGATTCTAATGGAAATTGAGCTTGGGGATTAAGGAAGGACTTATTTTTCTTCAAATTTCTCTTAAATCGTCATCATTAGCGAAGGTATGTGGGTTGTGATTATTGGTTCCTTTCAACCATGTAGACCTAAACTCTTTTCAAGTGATTTTCATCATACATACACACATGCGCACATATATATATGTATATATATATGCGCGTGTGTATCTGTGTATGTCTTTGTGTGTGCGTGAGAGTGTTTATGTGTATGTATTGTTGTTGTTGTAACGAGCCCAAGGAGTGCCCGAAAATATGCCTCGAAAGATTCGGAAATCATAATTTCCATATATCTGAATATTTGTGCATGATTTCATAAATTCGACTTCATATTCTTGTTCAGAGGGTCAAATTTAGGGGGAAAAGGGTCTAACCCTAATTTTAAAGTGAATAATTCACAATTTCAAATTTCAAAGTGGAAAATTCTAGTAGCATCTGCATGTCACTGGTGCTATTTTTCTGAGTACATTTCTCTAACTTTTCAATCTCAGTTTAAGGCTTTTGGGTGTTGAGCCTAAGCCTTCCCACACATGAAAATACTATACTTAGCCATTTTTCACTCTCATATCATTCAAAACATTCCCCAATACTCACTCAAATATTTAGGCTTATATTTCTCTCAAATTCAAGTCCCAAAACTCTCTTCAAATCTTACAAAATTCAACCATACATTAAGTGTCCATCTCTAATCTTCATCAAGTTCATCTCCAAAGCTAATGTATGTGGCTTTCTTTCATAGGTTCCTTTCACCCATGATACCTAAGCTCTCTTTACTCAAAATTGTATGATTTAAAGTTGATCTATTCATGGATCTTATCTGTTATGAAAATCACTGTACACTATGTTGGGGTACATAAAATTGTGACTGCTTTATCATATTTTGAGCTTCGAATCTAAGGTCTATTGTAAGATTTGATGAAGCATGATGTTTATTGCTTGACAGTGTTACAAAGTATCTATTGAAATTTTTTCATTGAATTTACTAGCATGATTTCATTCTTGAATTGCATGGTTTTACACTAGCACTACACACCCTCTACGTGTTTAATAAAATGTCCAGTTATGGATTCTTGAGGAATTGAAGGTCCAATGCATGACTTATAAGTTGAATGATTATAGGATGGTAAAATAATGATGAAATGATGATGAAAAATAAATGTATGTATATGATTATGAAAGGAGTGTGTGTTTGTGTCACTATTTATATATATATATATATATATATATATAAAATATTATCTGTATATAGTGTTGGGGTTGACCAAGCCTAGCTTGGGGGGTTGTAGACCTGGGTAACCTATCGAGGGATTGGTACCTTGGTTGACCAACTCAAGGGTTGGTAGTCCCGGGTAACTTTGTTGGGCATTGGTACCCATCAACCTTGATGGAGGGTTTGTACTATGTCATCCTTGATGGGGGTTTGTACTCCATCTACCTCAGTGGGGGATTTGTACTCCATCAATCTCATGAAAAGGTTCATACCTCATGCGCCTATCCAAGGGGGAGGTAGGCCTTGGCTTGCACTATATTAGTCACTTCTTACACTCATATTATTTTCTATATAAGCATGGTTTTACTTCAAGCATCATTCACACATATCATATTGTTAGTATGTTATTCATTGCTTATGATTATGCATTTTGCCTATGATGCCCATCTCTTATTGCATTGCATCCTACATACATAGTATATTTAAATGTATTAATGCATAAACATACTAATGCATACTCTATGCCTACACAATATCACCATGTAGGAACCGAAGCTCCTATTGATTCTTCTCGTGGCTAGAAGGATTTTTCAAGTTAGATTATGGTGATTCCTCATTTTCGGGGACAATATTTATCTTCTCTCAAGCTTATGTTTAGGCTATGTCTTGTATGTTTGGATTACCTATTGTTATTATCATGAGTGTGAGCCCCGTTGCTTGTCTTGGCCCCTGCTCTTATCGACGTAGTAGATTTATTTTTGGACATGATATGTATCTATGATATGAGTCTTGACTCTCGTGTTTTGTGATGTTTTGATAGGGAAGTCTACCCTTTAGTTCCAATCTCCTTGTTTATGATTATTACATATTATCATTTCAATTGCTTTCTCGACCAAAGATGTATAATGATATGTTATGAGGCTTGTTTGGGGTTCCTTCAGGTTCCCTATTCGCCAGTCACGTTAAGGCCCTAGGCTAGGGTCATGAAAAAAATGGTATCAGAGCACTAGGTTGTTAGATTCTTGGCGTCCTACACACCGCGTCAATTAGAGTCTTATTCATGGTTGTGAAATGCACCATAACTATGAACAAGAGGTTATGAGGCATTCTAGGAAATGTTTCACTTCTTCATGATCTATGTCATGCGATAAAGCTAGGTCCCCTAGGGCTTATTGCTAATCTCTAACCGTTACATTACAGGATATGTCTCAAGCTACTCAGGATGATAATATGGATAATGCGGTGGTTCGTAATGCTCGATGGGTATTGGCCAAAGTGGTAACAAAGTTGGCAACTCACCTCTATTAACAAGTGACTGCTGCCGAGACTTCTATTAGTAAGAGTAGATCAGGCAATGAGGCCTAGAGGACCAGAATTAGATGGAAGTTCCAAAGTCTCAAGGATGGAGGTGATGCTATGTGTCCAACATGTGGAAAGTTTTATAAGGGTCCATGTTTCAAAGGCACCTATACTTGTTTCGATTATGGCAATGTGGGATATAAGAGGAACGATTGTTCTCATTGGAGCACTAAGAGTAAAAGAGGTGATGGTGGGATGACTAACCCCAAGTGCCATATGTGTGGGAAGTACCATAGTGGCCTATGCTTGAGAAAGACCAATGCTTGTTATAGATTTAGTAAAGTGGGTCACAAGCTAGCAGATTGTCCATATGTTCGAAGAAAGTATAAGGGTGGTTGAAATTTAGATAAAGGTGGTTATGTGGATCAAACAGCTCAAGAAGGGGATGAGGTGCTCGAAGTTGCTACTGATATGTTAAAACTTCTTTTGACTTTGACGTGTTTGCATTGATGGACCCGATGTGCCACTATTTCTTTCATTATTCTTTTGGTTGCTAGTAGGTTTTAGGTGTGTCTTGAACTCTCTTTGGTGTCTAGCTCATCAGTGAGCCTATTTTTGTTTGAGAGTTCATGGGTGTTGCTCTATGTTTATATTACATTAGGCCTTGCCTTGTGACTTGATAGATTTGTTGTGGTAGAAATTGATGTTATGCTTAGGGTGGATTAGTTGCATGCATATTGTGTCTTTCTTGATTTGGGGCCCATAAAGTTAAGTTTGGATTCACTATTAAGTCCATCCTTAATGGGGGTCTTGTAATGTGGTTGCTAAGGGGTGAGTCCATTTCTTGTCTTAAGGTATAATTGATCTTTAAGGGTTGCTCCATGTTCTTAATGCATAGGATCTTATCTTATGATTTTGGTTGACCTTAGTTTGTTGGATTGGAGGTCTTGAACTGGTTCAACTACTTGTAAATTGCATCTCCTTTGATTGTAGAACCCATAAGGCAATCATACGATAGTTAAGAATGGTCGATCTAATTGGTCAACTACAATGCGTTAATCAGTTCTCTAAGCTTGATTTTTGGTACAGATTTTGTGCCCAAGTGTGATGAGAATAGGTGATATCCCTAAGGTCTTTTCGGATTAGGAGCTAGCCGTTTTAGTATGTTAGTGTTGTTTGGCTTGTTTATGCACTGGCTATGTTTATGAGTTCTATAAAATGGGTCTTTAGTACCCACCTTGTTACACTTGTGGTTGTCTCTAGTGATGAAACATAGATTTATTTAGTGCTTGTGAACCATTTGGGGGTAATGTTTCAAATCTTGGGGTAGGAGGAGTGGTATGCTAAGCATCTGAAGTGCGAAATGTGGTTAAAGGAGGTTACCTCCCTAGGTTACATGGCATCGGAGGATGGTATTGAGAGTGATCTTTAGGAGACATTATGAATATAAATTGGCCTAGACCTTTGACTCCCTTGGATATTAAGAGTTTCTTAGACTTATCCGTTTATCATCGGATGTTTGTGAATAGGTTCTCTTCTACTCCTTCTCCCTTGACTAAGTTGACCAAATAGAAGGATGAGTTACCTCCGCTCCTATCTTGTCCTCATCG
>DF360670.1:19009-34126 GCA_000787875.1 Solanum virginianum
AGCGGGTCAAGGCCCAATCTGCCCCACCTTTTACTAAGTTTTACTTACTTTATTTGTTCCTTTTCAATATTTTTGTACTAAATTAAATTATATTTTTCTTTATTTTGGCTATATAAAACATATCAATTTTTCAAAAAAATTATTTTGAATATATTTTGACAAGATCTTTCTCAAGTCAATTTAGGTTGAATATCAACACAATTTTAAATATTTTGAAATGGGTTAGGTTAAGACAAAATAAATGGGCGGGTTGAGCGGCTTGAGTTTTCCACCCCTACCTTACACATATCTCATGTTTTTAGTAATCCCTATTCCTTGTTCTTACCGAAGCTAAGCCTTTAATGAACATGAGTAGACTCACAAAGAAGATTCTGCTTAATAGATGACATGAGTGTTTTAGAGAGAGAAACATGCCTTCTGCTATTTTATTTTATTCATTTTTTTAGCTAAATCCCTTTAATATTAAGTCCACATAGTATTCTTCAAATGTTTCATGATTCTCTTATTTTGGTTGATTTTAGAAAAAACTTACAGACTCCATGCCAAAATTAATTCATGTTGCTAAGAACATAAATGATCCTCCCAATGCCCAAGCAATTATATCAATGGATAGTATGGTGGAATTTCCTATTAAGGTTGGTCCTTATGCCTCTAATTGTTAACCTGGAGCTAAATATGTTACTTAAAGCTCTCTAGTTTTAGTTTTTCATTATAGAGTCATGTAAGAGGCTATGATAACTATCACATACACATTCTATTTAGAGTACTTTAATTTGAGTATATTTATGTGATTGATGGATTAGATGAACAATATGATTACTGTAATATTACAATATTTTTTAAGATGTTCCTTTATTATTTCTGGTCAAAACTATAATGAACTCTTTATCAAAATACAAACCTTACTTTGTACTTTTTAAAATCTAGTCTATTAGTGATTTTAAAGAATATGTCACTCTCTTTAAACAAGAATAGAAAAATAATTTTAAAATATTTAATTTCCTAAGTGAACAAATGACTTTAAGAATATTGTTTGTGGCTAACTTGAACTTTTCTTTATCAGTAAGCATGTTTTGAAATAGATGACATGAGTTTTTTTAAAGACAAGAAATATGAAATGAATTCTTATATGAAATGATTAAACAAATGACTTTTACATTATTGTTTGTGGTTGACTTGGATTTTTTCACTTTCTGTAAGCATGTTTTGAGATTATGAAGTTGGATATGTTGGCATTTCATAGATTTCAACCTAGCATATGAAATGAATTTTTATATGGATTTATTACTTTGTCATTCATTGTGCAATTGAGGTTCCTCCACTGGCATATACAATGTAGTATTTGTCAAAATTTTGGATGTTCTTGCCACCAAGAGAGAAACGTGGGGAAGCATTTTTAAGTAGTAGTAAAAGGTAAAAAGGTATGTAACAATAATTATGATATTTCAGAAGTATCTTTATTTTTCAAAAAATATTTCTGCCAAAAATCTCTTTTGAAAATAAGTTGATTTTGAAAGCTTAATCAAATAAGTTATTAACATCTTAAAAGTGCAAATATCTTATTCCTTAAATCAACTTTTCAGATGCTATGTTATTTTTTATTTATAGAATTTATTATTATTTATAATTTTATTTTAAGAAAATTAAGTTGGTGCTCGAGTAACACGAACTTTTCTTCTAAAAATATTTGTATTCTCAAGTTTTGGTATCTGTTTCAATTTTTCTTGTCTTATTTCATGATTTTGTAAAAAAATGTCTTCTTTTCTGTGTAGTTATAACCTTCTCAGACCATATTGATACATTATGTGGATATTATATTGAACAATAGTCCAATAATATGCAGTACATTATTCAATATTTCATACTAGATATGCAGTGTAAAACAATTGTATTTATTATCTAGGTTTTCTTTTTTCTATTTTGGACATAGTTGATTATATAAGTCTTAAAATTTTGTAGCTGATGGTGGTCCCTGTAGAAAACTTCTTGAGCAAAATGTTGGGGCACTGAATCAAATTTCTACTAACTTTGCCGCTTTTAAGGTCAGTTAATGATTTTAAGAGTTTTTTTTACCATGCTACACTTCTTTTATCTATGATCTATGACACACATTAGTAATGATATTATTTACTATTTAAAATTTATTTCATAGGTAGAATATATAATTATGTTTTATTTAGCTCCTTTACTAGTGTAAATTTTAATCATTTAGACAACATTGACAGCATGTTAAACATTATTAACTCCCTTCGTCAATACTGATAGACATAATATGACTATTATTTCATGTATTTCAATACTTTCTTAATGTAGGTTCTTTCTGTCACGACCCAACCCAGTAGGCCGTAACTACCACCCAGATAGGGGCACCTAAACATAAACACAAAGTCATATTGCAAACAAATAGCGTATTTAGAAATTTTGGCAGAGTTTCCTTTGTTTTATTGACTACCCCAAAAATGACCTGCATACCAGAAAGTGCCATCAAAATCCAGACAGAGCCAACAGAATATCAAACATACACATACGGGCCGACAATGTACCAAACATAAGCTACGAAGAAAGGGAAGCACTTCAAACAGCAAGTGGGAATCCTAAGCTGGAGGACTACCAACCTATACGTCGGTACCTGCGGGCATGAAACGCAGCCCCCCAGAAAAAAGAGGGTCAATACAGAAATACGTACCGAACATGAAAAGCAGAAGGTACAAAATATAAAGCAAAGTAATAATCCAAAACAAAAGTATAAAAATCAAATGCATAACCAAAACATACAAAAGACTTATTTACAAAATACCAAATCATGCCTAACGCACAGAAACGATGGCGACCTCCAAAACTTGCGCCATACCACAACATAACACCAGAAGATTCAAATCTCCAAAATCTCCATCACAAATCACGAAAAGGCATAATGCCAAGCATATCAAAAGGCCACAAGCACCTTATGACACCCATCTAAGCGGAGCCCAACCCTTGGACGAAGCCGACCCGCCGAACACACCACCACACAAGAATACATGCATATCATAATGGCACGACAAAAAAATAGCCCGAGAACCAGTGAACAATGTCATAACAGGCACGAGCAGAGTCGTAAGTAATCATATGCATAAAATCATTATCATAAGTCCAAAAGATAAGTAAAGTACACATCTCCAAAGTACTCCAAATGTAAACCCGATCCAACTTATGCTTCAAGGTGTCCAACATCTACAATTAAGTCACAACAATACCAAACCATTAGCTAAAGGCTTCTTAGGCGCTACATTCAAAATTGGCGGCCAATTCTATAGAAATTTTTGTAGCACTTCCCCTTAAAAGTAAGCTGCCCTGAGAATCAACTCAACCTAAAGGCTTCTTAGGCGCTACATTCCCAATTTGCCCCTAATTCTAAAAAAAATTCGGCAGCCCTTCCCCTTAAAAGTAGGCTGCCCCGAGAATCAACTCGGCTCAATGAACAACAACAACAACAGTTCCGCAATATCAACAACCAACACATACAACATTATAACACTAAAAGTGCCATATATCCTCATGTAGCATTATTCTAAGAATCTCCGCCAACCCTCTACATATACATATAGATAATTTCCAATACTTTAACCAACCTACAATTATCATGTCATGCTAATTGAACATAAATTCATGGTTACAATACGATATAACACTATATACATACATCCACCAATTTTGGCCCCAATCCTAACTTAACCAACTCACTTTTAACATGCTATATTTCATGATTTACCTTCAATTTAACACACTACAACACACATACAACCTTAATAACACATTAAACAACATTAAATCTCACCCTACCACTTCAACTCTTTAATTGAGCTAAGGCTGCTAAAGTTGAAGAAAGACAACACACATACAACCTTAATAACACATAAAACAATATTAAATCTCACCTTACCACTCCAATTCCTTATTTAAGCTAAGGTTGCCAAAACTGAAGAAAGAGATGTTTTCTTGCCCAAATAACACTTCCACGCTACTTATGGGACTCAATATAGTGGACTAACACCAACAATTAATTTGTAGAATGAAAGAAAGAGAATTTCAATTTTTCCCCTGCCAAACCCGAGAGCTCCTCTTGTTCTTCTCTTGTTCTTGTGTTTTTTGTTCTAAGTATGGAACATAACAAGAATATAAGGGATAATATATGTATATATCTACACAAACCTTGGTCCCCACTAGACACTTGCACCAATCAAGATTTAACAAAAGTCAAGTGGGTACCACCCCTTTTTCTTCAAGGACCCAACTTTCAAGAAATTCCACTTTTGGTCCCTACTTTTCCTAATTGATCCAATTAAGGACATACGGGGTCTAACATCCTCCCCACCTTAGAATATTCACCCTTGAATATTAAATCGGCATTACGAGTTATACAAGAAACCCAAGGGGAGGCTCTTTCTTTCTTTTTTTTCCCTCTTCTTTTTTTTCCCAATTATCACAACACCCCATTCCACAACCAATAATCTAGTTATCACACAATATTATTAAATAAGAAATTGAATTATCTGCAGGTATGGAAAACAAGTGAGGGTATTTCTTTTTTATTTGCCCATCTACTTCCCAGGTCATTGCCTCCTTGTTGTTATTTCGCCACAACAACTTAACTGAAGCCACATCTTTGTTTCGCGACCTTCTGACTTGACGATCCAGTATAGCTACGGGTTGTTCTTCATATGATAGCTCCTAAGTAACCTGAATATCTTCCACAGGAAAAATGCTTGAACGATCACCAACACATTTATGCAGCATAGAAATATCAAATACCAGGTGTACACCTTCCAAATCAGCTGGCAGATCTAACTCGTAGGCAACCTTTCCCACTCTGTGAATGATCTAATATGGGCCAATGTACCTTGCACTGAGCTTCTCTTTCTTACCGAACCTCATAATGCCTTGCATGGGTAATACTTTCAGGAATACCCAGTCTCCAACCTGAAACTCTAAATGGTGACGGTGGTTATCTGCATAAGACTTCTATCTACTCTGACCCGCTAATAATCGCTCTCGAATGAGTTTCACTTTATCTACTGCCTGTTGGATCACGTCCAGGCCAGTCAACTCCGTCTCTCCAACATCGACCCAACCGATTGGTGATCTATACTTTCTACCATATAATGCCTTATATGGTGCTATTTGAATGCTGGAGTGGTAGCTGTTATTATAGGAAAATTCAATCAACGGTAAATGATCATGCCAGCTACCTCAGAAATTGATCACACAGGCCCGTAACATATCTTTCACTGTCTGGATGGTACGCTCGGCTTGTCTGTCAGTCTGGGGATAGAATGCTGTACTAAGACTCACCTGCATCCCCAAGCCTGCCTGAAATGACCTCCAGAATCATGCCAAAAACTAGGCGCCTCTATCTAAGATAATAGACATGGGAACACCATGAAGGCACACAATCTGCCTGATATACAGTCTGGCATAATCCTCATCCGAGTAGGTAGTCCGGACTGGAAGAAAATGAGCTGATTTTGTCAGTCGATCAACAACAACCCAAATAGAGTCAAACCTTCATGGAGTGCGAGGCAAGCCTGTGATAAAGTCCATATTGATGATCTCCCACTTCCACGCCAATATTTCCATCAGTTGCAATAACCCGCCTAGCTTCTGATGTTCAATATTCACATGCTAACAATTGAGCAATGAACTCTGCTATATCTCTTTTCATACCGTCCCACCAATATAAGCACCTGAGGTCATGGTACATCTTCGTTGACCCAGGGTGAATAGAATAGCATGCATAGTATGCCTCACCCATAATTTGTCATCGTAACCCTGTAATATCTGGTACATACAACCTATCTCTCAATAGCAAAGTTCCTTCGGGGGAGAGTTCAAACGGGGTCTGTCCCTTTTTTAGGGCTATGACTCTGTACTGAGCTAAGACACGATCTTTGTACTAACGTCACTTAATCTCTTCTGTAATGGAAAATTCAACCATACCTCGAATAGAAACTCCAATATCTTCAGAATAAGCCAAATGAACTCCAAGACTAGCCAGCTGGTGAATATCACGAACCATCTCCCGCCTCTCTGGAGGCGTGTCAGCCAAACTACCCATAGACTTGCGGCTAAGTGCATCTTCCACGACATTAGCTTTCCCGGGATGGTAAAGAATATCAATATCATAATCTTTCAACAATTCTAACCACCTCTGCTGCCGCAAGTTCAGCTCCTTCTACTTAAATATGTACTGGAGACTCTTATGATCAGTATAAACATCAACGTGAACTCCATATAAATAATGTCTCTATATCTTCAAGGCATGAATCACCACAGCTAATTCTAAATCATGAGTAGGATAATTCTTCTCGTGCTTCTTAAGTTGCCAGGAAGCATAGGCTATCACCTTGCCATGTTGCATCAACACGTACCTTAAACCAACATGGGAGGCATTATAATAAATCACATACCCTTCTAGACCTTCAGGAAGAGTCAAAACTGGATCTGTAGTTAATTTTTCCTTCAGTAGATGGAAGTTCCGCTCACAAGCATCTGACTACTAGAATCTCACCCCCTTCTGAGTTAGGCTCGTCAGAGGCGCTACAATGGAAGCGAATTTCTCTACAAACCTCCGATAATAACCAGCTAACCCTAGAAAGTTACGTACCTCGGTCAGTGTCGTAGTCCTAGGCCAAATCTTTATGGCCTCAATCTTCTGATAGTCTACTCGGACGCCATTCCCTCCTATAATATGGCCCAAGAATGCCACCGAACATAGCAAGAATTCACATTTGGAGAATTTAGCGTATAACTTCTGGTGCTGAAGAGTACCAAGTACTGTCTTGACCTGAACCTAGGTCCTAGTCATAATATGACAAATGAGGAACCTGAAGGTGCCTCTTATCATACATACAACATATCATAGGTAATGAAATAAAGATAAGATGGAAAACTAAGGAGAATGGGCTAAGGACCACAACGTAAAACCATAATGAGATAAATGAACTAGATACAATAATAGTATGTGTCCAACAATACCTCTAACATAAGCTTGGCTAGGGCTAAGTCATGTTCAAGCTCACCCTCAAATACATGTCTTAGCACTTGCTAAGCTTATGTTAGAGGTATTGTTGGCCACATACGATGATTGTATCTACTTAATTTATCTCATTATGATTTTATGTTGTGGTCCTTAGCCCCGTTCCCCTTAGTTTTCCATCTTATGTTTATTTCATTACCTGCGATATGTTGTATGCATGCTAAAAGGCACCTTCGGGTTCCTCATTTATCTGATTATGACTAAGGCCTAGGTCTGGGTCATGACATGCTTTATATATATAAACATATACTATAGTTTTATTTTCTCCAAATTTTTCATTTTCAACACTGTATTCAGCTAAAAAATCTGCTATTTTGAAGCTTTGGGTAACTTCAAGAATGGCGGCGAAGGCTCAAACCATTGCTCGGTTCTTTAACCCATTGGCTTTTCATATTCTGAAATAGGATATTGAACTCAAATATCCTCTTTGATATTCTCTCATTTTATTTTAGTTTTTCTTAGACGCACAGAATCTATAGTTTTGAAAGAACTAATTTAGCTATATGATTGATATTTCATGGAATGAAATAGACCTAAAATTGAAATGGGTTGAGTCTTTGATTGATTATTTCCTTTCATGTTGTGATGAGTGAGCTGGGGGTGTGGGATTTTGAAACTGAAATCCTCTCTTTGGTATGTTCTCATTCTCTCTAGCTCAATGCATCTTTATCTCATTTGAGCAGTTTCCTTTTTGTCAGAAACATGTCAAATATCGTAAATAGCGTATACACTTTATCCTATCTAGATCCCATTTGTGCGATTACATTGGGTATCTTATTGTGATACTTGCAGAACCTTCAATAAAATGGACCCAATTGTAAAAGGTAATGAGTAAAATAGACCTAAAGAAGAAGTTATTGTACGTAATTGGTTTGTTGATTAATATTTTCATTTTGTTTTGTGATGGGTAGTGGTAGGCATTGGCAGAATCAGAATTATTAGTAGTGTACTTTTTTGCCAAAGAGGGGTTCAAATGAACCCTCCGTTCTCTAGGATGGGGGTGTTGAACTCAATTGCCCTCTTTGGTGTCTTCTCATTTCTCTGTGACTGAATGTACCTTTTTTGTTTCATTGTTGTTGTTTTCTTTTTGTTGAAGATTCGCAGAACTGTTAGTATTAAAGAACTGATTTATTTATAAGATGAAAGTTTTGATAAAATGATTCCAAATGTAAATGATAGTTTCCCTTGTTGAATAAAATGGACTTATTAGAGGAGTGAATGTAAAGGACTGATTGATTTGACATTCTCTAAGAATGGGGGAACTCTAGTTGTAGCAGTAGATATTGCATTACAAGGAAGTTAACAAGGAGTTGATTTGGAAAGGGAGAAACGAGCATTGTACCTATTAGTGCCCTGGATCTGTCGAATATGTTAGAAGACATGTTAATGAAGAATGCATAAAGTTGAAGTCCGAATTGAATCCGCGTTTAATGTCTGGAAATTTGATGAGTTGGGAGAAGATGTTTCCAAGTTGTTGAACACTAAGGAACATAAACAGTTCAATCCTCTCGTTAAGACAAGTCAGTTTAAAGGTACAAGCTTTTTTAAACCGGCATTAGGATCTCTTCCTAAGAAGAATAGGCAAATCATTGTCATCTATTACTTCAATGTTCATATTCCTAAGTGTATCAGGTCAAGTAGTAAAATAGTCAACACCGATGATGAAGAGAAGGAAGAGGAAAAAGAGGAGGTCACTACTTCCAAATGTTCTCGCAAAAGGAATCAAGCAAAAAATGGTGCCTATTCTAGTTCTAAGTCTGTGAAGGCAAAGTACTTAAGTGGTCGGTGATGACACCAGAAGTATCAATATACATTCTTTTTTAGTTAACATAAAAATACAATACATAGACAAATCTATTTTAGCTACAATCTTGGGAGAATTTTGGGATGAGGCCTAAGTATTGAGGTCTAATAGGATCGGACAACAAAAGTATATATAAATACATTGATTGCTAGAATACTTGTTGATTATGTTCCCTTGTGATGTTCGATTATTTTGTGACTAGATAGCAAATCCACGCTTCGCACGGTCATAATTAGTGATCTTATTAAACATATAAATTGCATATTAAACTAACGATATAAGTTTAATATAACATTACAAAGTCTTTTGTATCTTCTATACATTTTTGGATTGTACTATTTATTCCTTTGTATAATTTGCTTCTTAATTTTGGGTGCTTAATTTTGTATGGAATAATTTGAAGTACCTTTTTGTTCACGGGAATAGAATCACATGATTAATTATACAGTGTACATTATACTTGTTCAAGAATTTTATAATGTAAAGATTTCGTAAACTTATAACTGATTAAGATCAAGAGAGTGTAAATAAGATTGATTTGATTAATAAACAATTCCCCAAAAAATACTATTCTACATTAAGTTATGACTTAATCCTCTTCAATGGTTGATATTAAGGGTGTCAAATGGGCGAGTTAGGCTGAAATTAGGAAGGTTAAATGGGCTACTTCAACTATCAGGTTGGGTCTTTACCTGGCTAGATGTTCTTTGTGCTCAAATGGCTTAAATTCAGGTTGCGTCATGACCCTCCCGATTTAACCTGCTTAATTTAACACTAGCATTGAACATACAAAACAAATGATATATTAGGCTAAAGTGAGAACATTATTAGGCTTAGCTTAGAATTATTTTATAACGGATTAAATTGTATCTTGCTGAAAATTAGCCTAATTCTAAATGATGTTGAACCCAACCCATAAAATTATGGGCATATTGGGTGGGTTGCTTATGTTGGGCTTATTTTGCCACCTCTAGATATACATAAGCAACTTATACCATTATTTTATGTCTAAGCACAACAAAATGCTCGGGCTGATGGTCAGGAGGACAAGGATTGTATGTATTATCATTTTCTTTGTTGATTATGAACAAAATATATATTTTGTTATCCACAATTTCTTGACATTTATCCTATTAATTACAATAATTTCACCTACACATATGAGGATTTAAAAGGAATACTAAAAGATAGAAAGTTTGTGTCCCCATATTTACATCAAATTGCCAATAAAAATTTATCCGATGAAAAGTTTCATGAAAATCTTAAGTTGACACTGAGTTTGCTTTTAATTTCTAGTCAAAGAAGCTAGACATCAAATAATGAAAAGTTTCATGAAAATCTTAGGTTGACATTGAGTATGCTTTTAATTTCTAGTCATAGAAGCTAGACATCAAATATGTTGCTACTGGATAACACATTTGGAAGGCATAGTCTTCTACCCAATGAATTCAACATATTTCTATACTTATCATCTTACAATATAATCATATAAACTTGAACACCTATGATTTCTAATTTCCAACTCCAACACAAGCTTGATAGCTTATAGTAGAGCGTCCATACTCTCCAAAAGACTAAAATATAAAGGATAAAAAGATTATCTTTGAAAGTACTTCATAGACCAAATCATTGAACATAAAATCCAAAGGTTATTATTTTAAGTATCAATTTGACAATATTATCAATCCTAATTTCCTATTACAATTAATTCGGCCATTTAGTACAAAATGTAAAAGTAATTAAGAAACAAAGAATCTTAATTGTGTCATTTTTTATTCATTGCAAGTGGGAGATATGAAAGGAAAAAATAGAAAATAAAGAGCAATAAAAATAACATCACATTTACCTAAAGAAAGTCTCTTCAAGCACCAACCAATGAGGTGGGAAAAGAAAATCAAAAGGAAAAAAACTAATTGAAGTAGCCCACCAGCAGTGCAAAGAGAATGCTATGTTGCAAAAGAATAAGCAAAAGGTTCGCAACGAAGGTAGACATGTCGGCATGAATGGAATATTTAGCATCAAACTAGGTTGCTAAGCTTTACATAGTTTCACTTTTTTTTTCTGGATAAGGCAAAGATAAACATAGTTTCACTTGTTAAAATTTAGGTTTCTAGATAAGAGTGGAAAACAATATAAGAAAGAACAATTGCAGAAAATAATCTCTAATAAATCCAGGCCTCCAAAACAACGTGATTTTTTTTCGAGGACACACCATGGATAGGGTAAATCAATAACTTACAAACGAGTGTAGATCAGGGAATGAAATTTTGAAAAGCACCAAGAAATTATTTAAGAGCTTTCCTATCTTTATTTTCCATAGACATTCGTCTTGGCTTACCCTTTTGTGGTTCATTTTTGTCTTCTAACCTTCTCTATTTCAAGTAAACATGAAGAGTTGTGTTTTTCATTCATCAGACATAAAATAGTGTTTTGTATTGAGAATTTACGTCGAAATTTGTTTTATTAGTATAAAATTAAATCTAAGAAAGTAAATAGGAGTAGTCAATTGCTTTTGAGGCTAAGGAATTCAAGAATAAATCGAGGAAAAAATTTATCTACACTTTTGGAAAAAACCTTTTTGAAGGATATATGATGTTAATTTTTTGCACACGGATAGGCAAAAGAGCGCGGCACAAACATTTGAGTTTTCTAGTATTAAAAAGAGAAATACACGGATGGAACTAACCACAAAGAAGACATACCTTTTCAATAAAAATATAACTCTTGGATAGTTTTCTTTCCTTTTTTTTTTAATTTAAATAGGACTATTGTAAAAAAATTGGGAGAAGAATTGTAAGAGTGCCACATCACCGGGCTGCCAATCCTCTTTTATTTAAATAAAAGATTGCCTTATTTTCTCCTTTCTTTTGATTTTTCAAGAAAGATAAATCCCTTTTATATTACTGTTTGAATTAAGTAACAGCCATATTATGTTTCTCCCTTTATATTCGTAGGTACTGCAAGGAGACAATCAAGACGGTTAAGTGATCTATAGATAGCACAATCGTCATTAAGTATACAGTAAACAAAACTGCAACATTTTCCTCTTGTTTTTCATTCAAGCTAAGATCACAAAAGGACAACTACCAATTGATAGGAAAAAAAATGTTTGATTGATATACTACCTTCCTAATCAACGAACTAAATCATAGAACTAATACGATTCCACCACAGTAGAGTAAACTCAGGCGATTGGACAACACACCTTCCACCACAGTAGAGTAAACTCAGTAGACTGGACAACACACCTTCAAGACATAACTTATAAAGAAATCAATCTACAGAGAAACCTACACGAGAATCTTAGGAGAATATAAAGTTTAGGTACCCTTATCTATTAATGTCTTCCAATGATGATGTTTAAGAAAATATTCCTTGTCCCTATCTTTGAGTTGATGAGTATCCTTGAGTTTGGGTAACTATGAATTTTGAGTAATTGATTGTTTGAGTACTTGAGTTGAGTTACATTCGTGCTATAAGTCTACTCTTACTTTTACCATCATTCTAGAATGAATAATCTCAAGGGGGAAGTATTGTAAGACCCTATATTTATTTTAACTCAGACAAGTTCATAAAGCCCAAGGAGTAAATCTGGTTTTTGTACCAGATGGGCATCTACGAATCATATCTATAGCCTATAAATTAATACACGGATCATAGATGGGGGCATATATATTCCCTTTACACTTAAAAATTTGTAAAATTGAAGGCACAGTCTATGATCCAATACACAAGCCGTAGAACCTTCTATTATCTATAGACTTAGTCATATGATTCCAAACCCTAAAAATACCAAGCCTCTGAATTAGACTAAAGCTGAACAAAATGAGACCTATTTATCAACCCTAAAAAGGTCTATGACCTATAAAAGCTTGGCCATAGAGCCAACCCTAAAAACCCCAGTTGCTATAGAGGGCCATGTCTGACTCATAGAAGTGACCACGACAAGTAAATAGGGTTTCATGGTACACCTTAGCAGTTTTAGTCTAATGACCCATCCTAGGGACTAGTCGTCACATGGAAAATGAGATACCTGGAGGCATTTCACCCTGGCCATCTTTAATATCCAAGCATTCATATGCATAAAACTTAAACATTTGAGGAAATAAACAGGGAAAGGGTCTAAGGTACATCACATAACAATGAAACAATAATAAAAAAGGTATATAGTGTCCAAAAATCATACCAACTAAAACATAGAATGGATGGAACCAGTATCCATTAGTTTCCATCAAATAGAAAAGACTCCATCATTCAACAAGGTAGAAATTAAAGACCTCTAAAATCCAACATATACATCAATGTCTGAAATCTATAGCAAGAATGAAAATGGTAAAGACCCAAACTAAGGGCTTACCATAAAATACAAGTCTCAAACGCCTGAAAACTAGCCACGAGCCAATCGAGGACCACCTGTCACTATACGGTTAAATCATGAAGGCAAAATATGTGTTAGTACATGTACTAAGTATTTGAGGTGCAATGTAAACATGAAATTATAATGCCACCATACATCAAAATTGTAGATATTTAACATACCAATAACAACATTGGGTGCTTCATCTACCACTTGCCTCCCTTGAAGAGCTTAAAACCAGTTATGATGTGGAGCACCTCCTTGTTGTTCACCTTGTGCCCTTTGGTCACCATGAGCACTTTGTCCTTGTGCATGACCATCCTTACCTTTTCCATAAGCTGTCAACACTTGGGATACATAACCTACCTTGGTACCTCTATACCCCATCATCCCCTTTGGTAAAGACTAATACTTTTTGCTTATGGACATCTGCTTTAAATTGGAGAAGAATGGGATGTTGATCCTACTTTTCCTTTACTTCTACTACTAATAAGGACTCGGCTCCATTCTAAATAGTTACACCTCCCTCATTTGTATTAACTAGTTTAATCCCTAAACGAGCAGGTTTATGAACTTCGTTGGATAAGTCTTTATTATCTTCAAAAAGATGTGTTGTACTTTCCATTCATAGACTGCTAAGAGCATCAGTAATAATATTAGTTTTACTTGAAAGATAGATAATGCACATGTTATAGCCCCTAAGCAATTCCAGAAATTTTCTCTGCCTCAGGTTCAACTCTTTCTAACTAAATACATACAATAAGCTCTCATGATCTGTGAATGTGTTAACTTGTTCTCTATAAAGATGGTGCCTCCAAATCATTAGTGTGAACATTACTTCCACTAACTCAAGGTCATGAGTTGGGTAATTCTTCTCATAGGTCTTGAACTATCTGGAGGCACATGGTATAACCTTGCCTCTCTACATCAATAATAACCAAGCCAAACTCTAGATGCATTATAATACTCAACAAAATTGTCTGTTTCCTCAGGTTTGGATAACACTAGTGTTATGGTCAGTCTAGTCTTTAACTCTTAAAACTCTTCATACCTCTGATGATTGAAATTTTACCTTCTGTTGGGTCATCCTAGTTAGTGGAGCTGATATAGATCAACATTCCTCTACAAAATGCCTTTGATGTCCCAATAACTTCAAGTAACTCCTTATCTACATTAGGAAAGTGGGTCTTGGCCAGTTCTTCACTGCTTCAATCTTTTGAAAGTCAACTTGTATACCCTTTTCAAGCACAATGTGGCTTTGAAATGCCACAGGTACAAACCAAAACTAACACTTTGAAAAGTTAGCATACAATCTCTGATCCTTAGGGGCCTTGAGGACGATTATAAGATGGTCAACATGTTTCTCCTCATTTCTATAGTATATCAGGATTCCATCTATGAACATAATGACGAACCTGTCTAGATATTACCTCAACACTTGGTTCATAAGGTCCATGAAGGCTATAGAAGCGTTAGTCAATCAAACGGACATAAACAACAAGTCATAATACCCATACTAGGTTTTGAAGGCTATCTTTGGATGTTAGTTTCTTTAACTTTCAATTGATATAAGGTCTATCTTGGAGAAACATGTAGCACTCAAAAGGTGATCGAACAAATACTCAATTTTAGGAAGGGTATACTTATTCTTGATGGAGACCATGTTTAATTGATGGTAATCAATGCACATCCAAAGGAAACCATAGTTCCTTCACACATAGAACTAGAGCACCCCAAGACAAGCCACTAGGTCTAATGAAACCTTTATCTAGAAGATCTTTCAGCTACTCTTTCAAATATTTTAGCTCTACTGGGTCTATTCTATATGGTAGGGAAGATATAGACTAAGTTTTTGTAGGGACATGTATCCCAAAGTGTATC
>DF360670.1:35020-53034 GCA_000787875.1 Solanum virginianum
TATTTGGTGGTGGCTAACACAAAAACCCACCTACTACCACAATCCTGACCAAGGTAGTGACGAATAGGAAAAAAAAAAGTAGATGATGGGATTTGATTGATGTGTTCTCATCTACTCAACCAAACCTGGCCAAGGGGAGGTTGACTAGGACAATGGGTAATGGTTAGTTGGCATATCATGGTTATCAACTAAGTTCCATGGTGAAATTCCACCTTCGGCTTTACAAGAGGGCTGGAAGAACCTAAGTTACCATCCTGCATCCAAAGGCCTAATTAGAGTCATGTTGTCTAGGGTAATTGAGTCAACGAATCATAGGGAACACAATTCCCAAGTTGTCCCACAATGTGATTGTCTTCTTGCATAAATAGTGTAGTGTTTATTTTTGTTCTTCATTTTGAATCAAACCCCCCTGCCCATTTTAGAGAATTTATTGATTGATGCTTAAAATGTTTATTACTGGATCAACATAGTAAAGCCCCATATTCCCTGTGGATTCGACCCTAACCTCTGTTTAGATTTATACTTGACTGTGTCCACTTTACTGTTAGAGCGAAAACAACAGAAATTAATATCATGGCCCTAGGATAAGAAATAAAATGACCCTTAGACATAGTTGGACTACCCCTCCACTCTAAGCTTGGCTCTCTTGGAAATTAAAATTGGACAACTCTGGTTCTATAGTCAATGAAAGCATAACATGTATAAAGTCAGTCCATACCAAGAATGATGTTAAAATCTACCATATCTAACTCAACTAGATCAGCTAAAGTGTCTTTATGGTAGACAGACACTGGACAATCTCTATAGACTCACCGACTAGAGTAGAAATACAAAAAGGCTCAATAAGACACTCAGGACTAATATTAATATTCATATCTATGTAGAGAGTCATGATAAAAAGAGTAGCATCTGGGTGTAGTATTGCAGAAACATTATGTTTAAAGACTTTGAGCATACCAATGACATTATTTTGTGAGTTCTGCTGATCCTGATGTTTGGCCACAACATATAGACGGTTTGTCACCTTGCTTATTCCTAAGGTAGTACCCTTAGAAGCCACGTTACCTTGTGGAGCTAATGTAGATGATTATGCCTTGTTTCCCTTAAAGCTCTGTATAATCACTGGGCAATCATTTCAATAGTTCACTTTCTACCCATGCTTATAGAAATCATTGGTCCTATGAGGTACTCTTAGGGATGGGACCTACCACACTTGCCACACGAGGGATGGCTATAGACCCCTTGATCCATTCTCTCTTGTGATTGGAAACCCTGAGATTTGAAGTTTTGCAACCCTTATTCACTCTTGACCCTTGGTGTAGCTACAATGGAAGATGACTGTACTGGCGGAAGGATGACCGACTCCATCTTATTATGCACTTTTTGCTATTCACATGGATGGATGTCATGGACCTTTTGTTTCGATACTCCTCTCGGTCCTTCAACTTCTCAGCTCCTCCTGTTAAACATAAGTCATCATTCTGTCCATATCTATATCCCTTATTAGCATAGCTACCCTGCCCTCATTATTAATCGATTGAGAGAGCCCAATAATGAAAATACTCAACTTTCTCTTCAAATCCAACACCATATCCGGAGCATAGTAGGATAGATGTGTGAACTTAAGGCATCCCAATGTTTAGCTTCTCAATGTTGAGATGACATCACCAACTGTTAAGTTCACATAGTTTTCTGGCTATGCTTTGGATATGATGGCAGATATGAGGAACTGGATGAGTCTATTTGTAGCTGGGCTTTCTCGATTAACTAATCAGAAGGTAGGGTAGCTAAGCTGATAGGGGACATAGATATATCTAGGATAATGACTTATGTACAGCAAGTGGAGGAGGAGAAGTTGAAGGATTGTGCATCAATTCTGATGATGTTTTTGTATTACCATTCTCAAGTGCTACTCTATCTTTTGTCACTCCCTATGTAGCTATAAAGTTTAAAATCAATTCTGAGTGTCTGAATGAGCCTTTCAGCATTTTCACTCCAATTAGTGAGTCTATTCTATCTCCAAGAGTCTATGGAGCTTGTCTTATGTCAATCTACCATAAGGATACTTTAGCTAATAAAGTTGAGTTAGATATGGTGGATTTTCACATCATTCTTGGCATGGATTGGCTTTATGCTAGTTATTATTCCATAGATTGTAGAATTAGAGTTGTCAAGTTTCAGTTTCAAGGTGAGCCAATCTTAGAGTGGAGGGATTGCTCAATTGTGACTAAGGGGAATGTCATTTCATATTTTAAGTCTAAAAAGTTAATTTCCAAGGGGTGGATCTACCATATAGTTAGTGCTAAATATCATAGTGTTGAGACAATAACTCTCCGGTCAGTCCTAGTAATTAATGCGTTTCATAAAATATTCCCTGACGATCTATGTGGTGTGCCGCTGGATAGGGAGATAGACTTTGGGATAAATGTCCAAGATCATTCAACTCTTAAAGGGAATGCATAAAAAAGATAAATCAATAGAACTTGATGAAGAAACAAATTTTATGGAACAAATCTTTGACAAATTGAGCATCGAGAATTCTTCGATACACAAATGGAGTGATAGATGAGGTATGAAGTGAACATACAACTGAAGGTACTAGATATACTACTTGCATCCACTAGGTCCATAAATACTTTAGCCACAATTATCTCAACTCAGAATATCTTAGTACTATGATGTTATAATTTTAATATCTACGAAAGGACAACAGTAATATAACAGGGATTCACCTTTCTTCACAAATTAAAAAAAAGAAGAAAATAAGGCAATCACAAAATAATTGAACATATCAAGGGAAAAGAATCGATAAGAATTCTAACAATCAATGTATTTATGCATACTTTTGTTGTGTTATCCGATTAGACCTCGATAATTAGGCCTCATCCCAAAATTCTCCAAAGATTGATAGATAAAATACATTTCTCTCTGTATATTCCATTTCCATTTCAACTAAAAAATAGTGTATATTGATACTTCGGTGTCATCGCCAACCACTTAGGTACTTTGTCTTCATATACTTAGAACTAGAAGAGGTGCAATTTTTTTGCTTGATTCCTTTCACAAGAACGCTTGGGAGTAGTGACCTCCTCTTCTTCCTTGTCCTCCTTTTCATTATTGGTGCTGATTGTTTTACTACTTGACCTGATTTCCTGAGTAATGTGTATATTGAAGTAATAGTTGACGATGCTTTACCCATTCTTCTTAGGAAGAGATGCTAATACCGGTTTCAAGAATCTTTTACCTTTAGATAGACTGGTCTTAACGAGGGAGCTGGACCATTTTGTACGTTAGTTTTCCACAACATGGAAATCTCTTCTCCTATCATATCAAATTTCCAGACATTAAACGCGGTCTTCAGTTCCAACTATACCTTCATGCATTCTTCTTTAACATGTCTTCATTAACATGAAATGTTAAAGAAAAACACATGAAGTTGATGTCTGAACTAAAGACTATGTTTAATGTTTGGAAATTTGATGAAACAGGAGAAGAGGTTTCCAAGTTGTGGAACACTAAGGTACAAAATGGTCCAGCTTCCTTGTTAAGACCAGTCTGTCTAAAGGTAAAAGATTCTTGAAATCGGTATTAGCATCTCTTGCTAAGAAGAATAGGCAAAACATCGTCAACTATTACTTCAATGTACACATTACTCAAGGAAATCAGGTCAAGTAGTAAAACAATCAACACTGATGATGAAGAGGAGGACGAGGAAGAAGAGGAGGTCACTAATCCCAAGCGTTCTTGCGAAAAGAAATCAAGCAAAAAATTGTACCTCTTCTAGTTCTAAGTCTGTGAAGACAAAGTAACTAAGTGGTCAGCGATGACACTGGAAATATCAATATAAATTCTTTTTTAATTAATATAGAAATGCAATATACAGAGACAAATGTATTTTATCTCTCTACCTTGGGAAATATTTTTGATGAGGCCTAAGTATTGAGGTCTGATAGGATAGGACAACAAAAGTATACCTAAATACGTTCACAGTAACAATTCTTATTGATTATCTTCCCTTGAAATGTTCGATTGTTTTTTGACTGCCTTATTTTCTTTTTCTTTTTTAAAAACTATTGAAGAAAGATAAATCCCTGTTATATTACTATTCAAATTAAGGAATAGCCATTTCCGTTTCTCCCCATTATATTTGCAGGTACAGCAAGGAGACAATCATGAAGGTTAAGAGATCTATAGATAGCACAATCATCATTAAGTATACAGTAAAAAGAACTGCAACATTTTCCTCTTGTTTTTCTGTCAAGCTAAGATCACAAAAGGACTACTACCAATTGATAGGAAAGAAATATGTTTGATTGATATACTACCTTCCTAATCAGCCAACTACATCATAGAACTAATACGATTAGCTCTTGGGTTGGGCACCCTATCATTAGAAAACCTTTTGCCTTGATCATTAGAGGACCCTTGACCTTAAAATTTGTGGCCTTGTTGAAAATGGTGACCTCTAGCACCTTGAAATCCACAATCATGATGAGCCCTCTTGGACTCTCCACTCCTCCTCTTTCTACGTTTTTCTCCTTCAAGTTGCTTGACATAAGTCATGAGCCAATACAAGTCTATATCTCCTATGAGCATGGCGGTGCAACATTCTTCATTGATTAGGTCAGATAGTTTCGACATAAATTTATGCATCCTTTCCATAGGATCAGCGACTATGTGAGGAGCATACTTTGAGAGGTTGTCAAATTTAAGGGAATAACCCTTAACACTCTTGAAATCTTGTTTGAGGTTCATAAACTCCATCATCTTTTCCTCCCTTATCTCCATGGGAAAGAAACAGTTGATAAGGGCAGTATTGAATTCTTCCCAAGAGATAACTCTCCAATCACCCTCTCCCTCTTCCATTGAACAAACCAAAATTGAGCAAGGGCATTTAGTTGATAGGACGCTATTTTCGCTTTCTCCTCTGAGGTTACCTTAATAATGTCAAGAACTTTGTACACCTCATCAATGAATTATTGGGGTCTTCTTCAACTTTGGAGCCATAGAACTTTGAAGGATTTGTTATTGTAAAATCCCTCACACTTGAAGTGGAGGTAGGATCATAAGGATCTTGAACTCCTTGGTTGGCCATGTCTCTTGCCAATAAAGTGACCATATTCTAGTATTCAACATTAGTGACCCCTTCTTCTTCTTGGGGACCTGTAGAGTTGGATGGGTCGATTTACCCTTGGCAGGAGGATCTGCTTGTGCCACCCTACTTTAAGGCATAATCCAAAATAGCAAAAGATCATCCATTAAGAATAGAAAGTCTCAATTTAACTCATAAAGCATGACATAAAATATGAGAAAGTCATTCCTAAAATGCCTCATAGCTCTTATTCATAGTTGTGGCATACTTCACAACCATGGACAATGCTCTATTTGACGTGGTGTGTTGGGTTTTTGAGGACCCTTTACCAACCTAGGGCGTAGGTGTAACACGACGAATTGGGAAACCCAAAGGGATTCCAAAAAAGCCTATTAAGCATACATGTCACATCCTTGGTTATGGAAGCATAATTAAACAACGAACACATAATTCTAGGGGAAGCGGGACTTTGGACACAAACTATGGGGATGTTATAGGGAAGATGATTAGCATGAACTCATAGCAAATAATAACTAAGGGCCGAGTAAGTATGACTCATGCTATGGGGGTATTAGGGACTTAGGACTTCTATCTCATCCACAACATACAACAAGCATAAGAAAGGGTAAGGTCTAACGGAGTCTTTCATAATGCATAAACATAACAAGAGTCAGGCTCATAGCATACATATCTATATCCAACAGCACCTCTAACATGAGTAGAACAGGGGACAAGATACCTCTTGGGCTCACCCTCAAAAGAAAAATATCCTTAAATATACAAGTCTTAATAAAGTATAAATGTAAATTGATATTGTCCCCAGATTAGAGAACTCACCACAAGCAATCTTTGACCAAACCGTCTAGCCTTGTGGAGGAGGAGGATGAATAATATCTTTGGTCCCTACATGGTGAGATCATGTAGGGAAAAAAGCATGCGTTAGTGCTTAGAATGCACATAGTATACAGGGTGAAATTGCAACAAGGAACATAATCTATAATGAAACAAGAAGCAAAATCATAAACAATAGATACAAGCTCAATATGCCATGAATAGATGCTTAGTGAAAATATGCATATGGAATCATCAAGTCATAAGATATATCATGCATAGGTGGGAGAGGAAAATAACCGACATATAAGACCAAAAGAGCTACTACTTGGAATTTTGATGTTCACTACACACCAGAAAAGGAGTGGTCTACTTTGCCAAGGTAAACCAAAGACTCACCTTATGACATGGCCTTTTTGGAAAGTGTCTCCATATAACCCTTACCTTATGACTTAGCTTTTTCGATAGGTGTCATCAATTATCTTTACCTTATGACACTGTATTTTGGATAGCTACAAGCCCATATAGGAAATCAATAGCATGAACCTATGGTGGCACATAGTTCATGGACAATGGGAGACTATCAAGGTCCTCTCAATGCTAGGTCCTAATTTCATGGATTACTTGAATCATAGATATATTAATGATTGTCCCAAAACATCATAATTTACTCCTCGGAGTAGCTCATTAAGATATAGGTGATAACATTAAGTATAGGGTTTTATATCATTCTTAACATTCATATCATGCTCATGAGCTCATAGCATACCTTTGAACTTTTATTAGTCTTGACATGTGTGACATACATACCTTGCCATAAGGCATTCATTATATAAGAAACTCGGCATGCATCTTTAATCAAATCATAGTTAGTACATGTAAAAAAATTTAAAACCATGTAATGCAAAAGTATATGACTGAAATGAGTAACATAGAATCTCTTAAGTATTATTCTGATTTACCAAAGGCATAAGAAGAGTTGGCTGAGATGTCATTAAACCATTATTTAAACCTTAGTGTTTACGTGGCATTGCATTGCATAATAGTATACAAAGATAAAACTTTATAAAATACCTCATTATATCATCATATAAAAGAGTTCATAAAATTTTCATAAGTTTCCATGACTTGTAAATAGATAAGAAAAAGGAATGGTTGAGCTTTATGGAGGAAATTTCTCCACAAATCAAAACTCATATATCTTGTTGTCATTTAATGGAAGAAAATTTGAATTTGGATGAAATCAAAACCCTAGCTTGGACTCTTCTCTTGAAAGAATTGAGAAACTTGAGAGTGTTTGGAAGGTGTTTGGGACTTAGGTTATTTGAGAAATGAGTTGGAATGAAATGGTTTAGGGTTGTATAGGGCTAGGAAGGGCTTATTAAAGGTTCAGGTTTCAGGGTTAAAGGACGTCACATAGGTTTAGGAAATTAGGAAATGACAAAATTGCTCCTTCTTAAAAACTGCCAAACAGGGCCACAAGACCTCGATTATGGGTCGTGGTCCATTTCATGGTCATGAAAAGGGGTCTCGTCTGGTAACATTTTGGACACTAAAAGATTTTCTTTAAATCTCAAACCACGACATGACTTCTGGCCCATCAATCAATGTATGACCTGTAATGATATCTCGTACTCCAAATATCAGAAAACCATCTTTTCACACAGTCCACTCTCCATTCTACGAGCATAACTTATGGCCTGTGGAACAACATACAGCTCGTACATTCCTACGTGCCAACCACTGATACGTAGAAAATTCTAGAATTTCTCTCGTAGGTACTTTTACACCTTCCAACATGTGAGGCCTTACACCTAACCTCAATTTGTAACTTAGAAAATATGAATAATAATATATGAACCTTGTATGATGAGTAGTATAAAACAGGGAGTGTTCATATATACTTTAACGAACTTAGAAAATATGAATAATAATATATGAACCTTGTATGATGAGTAGTATGAAACAGGGAGTGTTCATATATACTTCTGATTAAAGACTTACAAAAGGAACCTAGAGAATTAACCTTAGTTCTTTTTCCCTATTGAAGCCTTATGGGTTTAAAACATTTTGAGATGATAAAAGAAAAAGCGGAGAGGTCTTTGATTGTTTGTTATGGTTATTAGAAGTGTAGGGAATGTTTTGAATACTTTAGGGGAAGTTTCGAGCAAAGAAACACCAAACTACCCCTACGAAATTGAGTTAAAAGTGCAAAAAAAAATCCCATTTGATGGTCTGGACAATGAACCGTCAAACCCCTGATGGATAGTCACCGAAACCATCACAAATAGCCAAAATTTGGCCTCACTATTTTAGTCAGACAAAGTGAAAATACAGACCTTCCCAACTTGTGATGGACGTAATCATGGGATTTTGGCAAATAGGCAACTTCTAATAAATTCAGCATATTATTTTAGTCCAAACATAAAATAATGCAAATGCAGAGTTGGAAATAAGACTCAAAAATACTTTAATTTGATATGTCATGTGTCACGACCCGAGTGTATACCCTAGGCATGGCCAGCATCCAAAAATCATTACTTGTCCTAAGAGAACCCTTGGTCTAGATAACTCACTCAGTGAAAGTCTCAACTCAAAATAGAGTAACTCAGATGGGCACTCAACATTATCAATGAAAATAGTAATAGAAATTTAATGATACTCGAGACAATGATATAAACTCAATATCATCAACTTAAAAAGAAAATCATAGTTTTACAATAGAAGCTGAAGGAAACATCTGACTCCATCTAACGCTACCTATAAAGCCTCTAACTACTCATAAGAAGGTGTTGAGACAAGCCTACAACTACCTCAAAAGAACTAGTCAAAATGGAAGCAAATTGAATTAAAAAGATCCCTAAGAAAGTAAGGAGGTCTCACTACTATCAAAAAAGAATAGATCATTAATAGAACACATGCTAAGAATCTCTAACACCTTTATATACATCATTAAAGGATGCAAGTCAAACGAAGTTAGTACATGGAATGTGCAATACGCAAATAGCTAGAAGGAAACATTTTTAAAACTACTCAACACATGAATATTCAAATAAAAAATATTATGAATAAAACAATGCTTTTAAAGATATACTCAAATAATATAAATTAGTAAAGTGATATTATTTATTGATTGGGGAGTTTTTCCAATAGACAACTATCACCTTTGAGATAGTAATGATACAACGAAAGCACTTTCGTTGCCACAATCACTCTATACCTTGCAAGGGTATAGGACAATCACGTTAATGCATCCAAATAAAAGTCCTCTTTTTGGGACAACTGAGGAGTCACCTGAACCAATGGCATGATCCTATCCTACCCTTGCTACATAGTTTATAAGGTTTGACTTATATCTATTCTTACCTAAATTGGTACTCAGTACTACTTTTAAAATAACTCATTATGCTCATGTACCTCAAGTTAATTAATTAATCAAAGTAACTAATCTAGTCTCAGTTGTCTTCAATCAATGCTCAAACTCTTCTCAGTCATCATGCTCTTTCGTTAAATATATGCTTTTAAAGTTAGTTACATCTCTTCAAAACTTTTGTCTTAAAACTTTATTTAGGCCGATTTGTCATATTAGTTTAGACTCAGTAAAAATAGGCCTACAAATCAATTTAAATCACACGTTGCGCAATGCATAAAAAACATCTTCATCAACTCAAAATAATACATAGTAAAAGCAATGACCATCAACTCAACTCAGGTTAATATGAGGGAAATCATGAACAATAACTTCAATATTAAAGATGTAGAAACTATAGAAATTTCAATGCATAATTAGATAAAACATAATTAATTTACTCATTTCAAAATGAATGAAATTAAGGCTAAAACCCAACTCATTAACGAAAGAATTAAGATATAGGGCATATGGACGAGCTCAATCCAATGCTATGAATAGCCTTATGTACATATAAAATCAAAATTCTACTCAAAACAATAAGACACTGGGTTGGAATACTTGAACCCTAGCTTTTCTCCTCTCCAATCTTACTCTCAGAAAATTCTCCAAGTGTTAATGAGAGTAAAGGCACATAGGATACTGATAAGGGGATTATATTAGACCAAAACATCAAGTTTTCAAATTGGAGAAGGTGAGAAAAGACCAAACTTCCCTCAATAAAACTAACCCGCTCGTCTATGGGTCCATCTATAAAACGTAGAAGGCCCTTTCATAGAAACTGGACTTTGGGGGCCAAGTTCTATGATTAACCTTCTACAAGTTATAAATCATTATATAGATCGTCATGTCGAGAAATAGAAAAAGTACTAATACTTTGGCATATCAGGACATTCAACCTAGGAGAACCTTTTTATGGGTCATAGAATAAAATATGGGTCATAAACCTAACTCATGGAATATGTTCTAAGATTTAGCAATTATAGGACATACGTCTATGGGACCTTTCTATGGATCGTAAATCCTTTTTAGGGGCCACCTTGTCAACCTATGGAAAAAGTATTAAGGTTCAGACTTGCAGGAGGTTGGTTTCATGAAACCCCATCTACGGTCCATGGATGGTTCTATGGGCCTTGGATGCTATCAGTTGAAATAAAATTTTTGCAAAACTGGAATTCATTTTCTGACTTCCTAGTCTTATTTGAGTTAGATTATTTAGGAGGTGTCATAATATCTCTCACTTAGATCATTTCTCCTAGAGTGATGACCAAGATTAAGGTTTACTCTAGGCATGAATGCAAGAAAGAGCCGAAATGCTCAACTCAATAATAAACATCAACTCAGAGATAGGAAAGAGTAATTACCTTCAACATAACCAGACAAACAAATGGATAAAGGTATACATCTTTCATATCCTCTTCTGCTTCCCATATATCCTATTAAACAAACTGACTTCTTCATAAAAACTTAATGGATGCAACCTCTTGTGTTCATAACTTGTGAACTTAAAGATCAAGAATTTAGACCAGAATATCCTCATAGGACGAGCTATGTTTCACCCCAACACATTCAATAAGAACAACGAGCGAAGATCTCTTAAACATTTTTTAAGAATCAAAATGTGAAACACTGAGTCTATAGCCGCTAACGCTATGGGTAGCTCTAACTCATAGGCTAAATTACCAATTATCTTTTATTTGAGAAGATGAAATGTATTAGGGACTAAAGCATCACTCTCTTTCTAGAACTCATTACACCCTTCATAGGTAAAACCTTCAAATATACTCAATCATTTACCTCAAACTCCAAGTCTCTTCTCTTAACATCAATGTAAGACTTCTAATGACTTTGCATTGTAGTAAAGCTTTCTTGGATGGTTTTCACTTTAATCATGGCATGATAAACCAAGTCTAGCCTAACTAACGCAGCCTCACCAACCTTAAACCAACCAATAGTGACCTCCACCACCTCCCATAAAGAGCCTCATAAGGAGACATAGCAGAGAAGCAAAAGGCGCAAAAGGTGACTACGTGTAAAAAAACAAGCATAAATACACAAATGATAATCCAAACTAACAGAGAAGACAACACTAAAACCTATCAATATGACCTCTAACACAAATTCAATGAATCAAACGACGGGACAGGGTACCCGTCATACCCAAAATGCATAAGAGTCCTCAATGGACCAACAAAATATCAACAAAGAATACCAGAATGTGACTGATACAGAATATCGAAACTGCTAATAAAATATCATTGACAGAGGAACTCAATCGAAGCTCCCCAACAGCACAAATCATCAGAAGCAGGCAGTGGAGGTCCTATGCATGATGTTCAATAACCTGTAACTCGGAACAAATGGGCATGAAACAGCCAGCCCCTCGAAGGATCACTAAAATTCGGTGGTGTTGTTTGCGAGATTGCAGTAAGTCTGTAATGAAGTCTATATAGATCATCCCATACTTATGCTCCAGAATATCTATGTTTTGAGCTACACAACATGGCCTTTGGAGCTTAACTTTGACTTCTTGGCAATTTTAACATTTTGAAATGAAGTCTACAATGTCCCTCTTCATACCACACCACTAACAGATTTCTCATAAGTCGTGGTACATCTTGGTAGAACATGGATGGATGAAATATCTACAATTATTAGCCTCTACCATAATTCTACCTCGCATTCCATGGTTAACAAGAACATACAATCTACTTTGGTATATCAACACACCTTCTTCTCCGTCGGCAAAAGCTATCATTTTTTGCTTGTGCACATATTCCTTCAATTATAGCAACATGAGATCTTAGTCTCATTTTTAATTTACCACCACCACAAAAGATGATTCAGTCATATTTTGTATAATGACACATCCCTCGCTAGAGTCAACAAGTTAAACTCACAAACGTGCAAGCCTATGCACCTCTTCAACCAATTCCATCTTCTCCTCCTCAATATCAGTAATGCTCCCCATTGATAACTTGCTACAAGAATAAAAAATAGTATTAGTTTTACTTGGGTGGTAGAGGATTCTAATATTATAATCTTTATGTAACTCAAGCCATATCCTTTGCCTTAGCTTTGGCTCTTTCTAACTTAAAACATATTGGAGGCTTTTGTGGTCACTAAATACTCTGCATGCACTCCATAGAGATGACACCAAATCTTGAGAGCAAATGCTACTATTGCCAATTCAAGGCCATGAGTTGGGTAATTTCTCTCATGAATCTTATGCTTCTTAGAAGTATAAGCTGTAGCCTTGTCTTTCTATGTCAATACACAACCCATCCTAACTCTGTATGAATTATAATAAATGATGAACAATCTATTTAGTTCGTTAGAGACAACACTAGAGCTATAGTCATCTTGATTTTGAATTCCTAAAATCTTTTCTCACAAGCATTAGGCCATTGGAACTTAGTGTTTTTATGTGTCAGCTTAGTTAATGGGGATGATATGGATGAGAACCCTTGTATAAACCATATATAGTTGCCAACGAAACCCAAGAAATTTCTTATATCATTCAGGGATATGGGTCTGGGCAAGTTCTTTATCACCTTAGTTTTCTGCAAATGAACTTGAATGCCTTTGAAGATATGAGGTGGCCTAGAAAATTTATGGACACAAGACGATATCAACACATTGAGAACTTAGCATAGAACTCACTATCATTCGGTCCTAATAACAATTCTTAATGGTTGGCATGTTCTTCCTTATCCATTAAGTAGACCAATATCTCATTGATGAACATAATAATAAATATATCTAGATATGGCTTAAATATCCAGTGCATGAGATCCATAAAAACTTCATGTGTGTTAGTCAAATCAAAAGACAAAATAAAAAACTCAAAGTGACCATAATAAGTTTTGAAGACCATCTTTCGGATGTCACTTCCTCTTACTATCAACTGGTGATAGCTTCATCTGAAGTCTAAATTAGAGAAACAAATGGTACGCAAAAGTTGGTCAAGTAAATCATCAATTTTAGGACGAGGGTACTTATTCTTTATGATGACCTAATTAAACTATTGGTGGTTGATACACATCCTAAGGGAACTATCTTTCTTTCACACAAATAGGACAAAGTGCCCGATGGTGAGACACTCAGTCTTATGAATCCTTTACCTAGGAGATCTTTCAACTATTCTTTTCACTCTTTTAACTCGGTCAAGGCCATTCAATAAGGAAGAATAGAAATAGATTGTGTTTTAAGAAGAACTCATATCCTAAAGTTTTTAACTCGGTCAAGGCCATTCAATAAGGAAGAATAGAAATAGATTGTGTTTTAAGAAAAATGCCTATCCCAAAGTCTATCTTTCTACTGGGAGGGTTTATGGGTAAATCATTAAGAAAGACCTTTGGAAACTCCTTGATGATAGGAACTGACTGAAAGGATGATACCTCCGCACTAGCATCTTTAACGCAAACTATGTGGTAGATATACCCCTTGAAAAGCATCTTTATAGCTCTAAGGTAGGAAATGAATCGACCATTAGGCATTACTGGACTACCCTATCTCTCTATGATGGGATCGTTAGGAAACTAAAACTTGAAAACTTAGGTTCACAATCAACTGCATAACAAGCATAAAATCAACTTATGCCTAGAATAACATCAAAGTCAACTATGTCTAACTCAATTAAATTAGCCATGGTGTCTCTGTTGAATATTAAATTATAGACTTAATGATAGGTGTAGGTACATAAAAAGGCTCAAGAAGACATTCTGGAAAGATTTTAAAAACAATAGCCATATACGAGGTCACGAAAGATATCATAAGAAAAGACTCAGTGATAATATCTTTTGAATTCTTTTCATCTTGGTGACTAGCCACAACATACAAAGATTTTGAAGCGCTGCCTATCCCTGAAGTAGCATCTTTCTGGGCTGCTCTAGCTCAATGGCGGATTCAAGATTTTATGTTTGTGCATGCTAATTTATATAATATCGAGTAGCTAGAAATCATGGTACGAGTCTGTTTGGAAAACCACCTGATAATTACTTGGATAGTAATTAAACAACCTACTAATTACAAACTTGTTTGTTTGACACAATGTTTGTGTGTCTAAGTTATATTTTTAAAATTAGTATATTTTAATTAAATTGATCATAAAAACTGAAAGTACAAAATTTTGACAAAAATACAATTATAAATGTCATTATTAAAGAAAAGAAAACCGTAAAACCATAACATTATTACTCAATAAGGAATTTTATTTTAATTTAAAAATTAGAATATTAACAACTAGAACAAATTTTAAAAATAGATAATATGAAAAATTACATGAAATCTCATGGAGAATTAAAGGTTGAGAATGAGAAGAAAATGAAATATAAATAATCAAAAAATATTTTTAAAATTAAAGTAATAAAAATAAAAATAAATCAAAATAAACAATAAAAAATAGAAATAAAAGGAACAAAAGAATTTGACAAAGTTTCATGTCATTAAATAGTATAATTACATCAGTATCTTATCCTTCTTGGGAATGAGGAGTGTAATTACACCAAATTCACCTCTTGTGAAGCAATTACTAGGTCTACCAAATAAATTAAAGAATGAATTTACACCCAAGTACACTAAATCTCAATTACACTACGACTTTCTGAACAGGTCCGTATTATATTTACACAATTATTAAAATATGGCAGTTTAAATAAATTACAATTAATATTTACCACTAAAACAATTACTCTTCGGAAAAAGAAAACAAACAAATTTTAAGGATATTTTAGCTGATGAAAAAATATTATCAAAAAAATATAAAAGAAGTGATTGAACATGATTTTTTTTAATTCTCTTTCTCTGTCACAAGAAATAAGTAAATAGAATTAAAAAGTAATCTTTAGTTGAAGAAAAAAAGCGAAAAGGAAAAGGAGACCAAAGGGAAGAAGAAATTGTAAAGATACAAAAATAATATCCCAGCACACGTATTGAACCTTGCACCATGTGGACAAATCAACTTTTATTTTAAGGTCCAGACCAACGCACCCACATGCCTCTTTTTTGGAACTGGGTGCTTCTGATTTAATATATCAATATTTTGAGATATTTATATATAAATATATAGAGTTTAGATTGGAGTCAATGGGTGCTCGAGCACCCAATACACTGTACATAGATCTGCCCCTGCTCTAGATCTTTCAACTATTCTTTTCACTCGGCTAGGCAATGGGTGCTAGAGCACCCAATACCTTGTACATGGGTCCGCCCATGCTCTAGGTCGTGGTATTGTAGAAAAAGATTGAGACTTGTTACCCCAATCACCTTGTTTCTATATCGAACACTTTCTCTGGAGATGGCCCATCTAACTACTCTTGTTGCAACTATTGTTGCCATCTCAGCACTATCCTAGATGAAGCTTATCGCACTTATCGTAAGGTGGCTTTCCTTCAGAACCTACTCCCTTGAGATTAAGAACCTTGAGACTTGAATCCTAGGTTACCCATCCCTTAAATAAAAGACTTCTTCCAAAAGAATACTTGTTACCCTTCCCTTATTTCTGATATCAGGCTCATGTCTATTTAACTTGATCTTCATGCCAAAGTGCTCCTCTCTATCCTTTTTCTTGCCGACCTCTACTAGTTAGATATACACCATAAGTATGGAAATATCCATATTAGAAATCAAAAGTGATGTCTTTTATTTCTTATTCACATGCTTGCTCGACCCAAAGACAAACTTCCTCTTCTTAGATCTTATATTCAGGACCATCTGTAGAGGATTTCTAGACAATTAAAAGAATTTGAGGGTGTACTCCTTCATTGCCAACCACTCATATTTCTTATTCACAAAATTCTCCACCCTTGCTTCCCTAATTAGCTCCCTAAGAAAAAAGTGATCATGGAATGCACTCTCAGACTTATCCTAAACAGCACACTCTACACCTCACTATAACACATTATTTGCAACATCCTTGAACTAATAGGATAGAAGCTCAATTCTCTCAATCTTTGTAGTACGCATCGCTTTTATGATCGTCCATATCTTGTCAATCTAGGGTTCTTCTCAACCTTGGACCTTGTGAAGACTAATGACTTTATTCTCAACAAGTCTCTAATCCTTGTAGAAGTAGATAGATTTAGGAGCGAGAGCTGGGGACTAGAGTACTCTAATGACTAGTTTGAGCAGCCACTCATTGAGTGAGCATGGAAATAGCCCCTCTGAACTTCACCTAAGAAATAGAAGCAAGCTAAGTAACAGGTGTCTAAGGATCTTCCTGAGCTCCACTGCCCTCCCCAGGCTAAACTACAGATTCATGATCCTTCTAAGCCTTTTGTAAGTAAAAGGCATATTAGCTGGTTGAACCTCAGCATTGGTAGAACTCCTTTGGTAGGTGGTTCATTTTTGTGGCATGATCTAAAAATGCATAAATGCACAATTTCGAAGGAAGTTTTTATAGAGATTAACTCTATTGTACAAATGTAGGATATGAACGAAATGAAACAATTATTAATATCCTGTTGTATCCCAATTATAGATGTGGCATGCTTCATACTAACAAAAAGGACTTTATTAGGCATGGCTTTATAGAAACCTAAGATTCTTGAAATCCTTACTCAAATAGTAAGCTTATCATGCTCTGAATATATATCCTAGGCATAGCCGGCACTAAAAAATAATTGCATGTTCTAATGAACCCATCACATGGATAACTTGGTCCATGGAAGTCTTAACTCAAAATAGAATAACTCAGAAAAGTACTCAAAATGATAAAAAAAATATTAACAACAGTTTAAAGATACTCAAGAAAAAAATATTAATAACAGTTTAAAGTTACTCAAGATAAAGATATAAACGCAAAGTCATCAACTCAATAAGAAAATCTGAATTGTATTACAGTCTCTAAAGAAAACATTTGAATCTAGCTAACTTTATCTATAAAGCCTCTAATACTCATAAGCAGGTGCCAAGACAAACTCGTAGCTATCTCAAAGAAACTACTAAAGAAAGAAAGCATACTAAAATGAAAAGACCCATCTAAAGGAAAGGAGGTCTCACCATTATTAGAAAAGAATAGAATTGCAAAAGAGCACTTGCTAAGGATCTCTAACACTATATATGCATCATAAATTGATGAAAATTAAATGATGTCAATACATGGAATGTGCAGTATATAGGTTAGAAGAAAACATGCTTAGAATAACTCAACACATGAATACTCAACTTGAAATGATACATGCAAGGTTATGAATAAAATAATATTTTACAAGATATACTCAAGTAGATGTGATTTTGAAGAAAGGGGGACTATTGCTGATTCTTCAATAATGTGTAGTTTTGTTATAGTCTTATTTTTTACTATTAAGTGCAGCTAAGTTTTACTAAGTTAATTTATGTATTTACTATTAGTGGGCACGTTGTTAGCAGTGTTCTACAGAACCACAAGTTGGGATAACAGGTCCGCGACGCGGACCTCCTGCGCACCTATGAAATTTCATAAATTCAATTCCGTCAAAAAATTGAGAATATATATAAGTATGGGTCCATGATAGGTCCGCTTCATGGAGCTATCGCGTACCCTCACTGTTTTGGGTCCGCGATAGGTCTGCATCGCGGCCCTATCGCATACCCTTACTATTTATGGTCAATTTTGAGAAAATTCTTTTTCGATCCGATTGCTCTTAAATAGAGTCAAGTCGAGACCATTTGCTGACTTAATTTTCTGTGCTGATCGTAAAT